>PVJS01065015.1:0-10088 GCA_004027185.1 Glis glis | reverse complement strand
CAAAAAAAAAAAAAAAAAAAAAAGGGCTGGGGTGTAGCAAAGAAGTAGAATGCCCCTGGGCTCAATCCCCAGTACAAAAATAAAATAAAAATAAATAAAAAGGGCTGGGGGTGTAGCTCAGACATAGACTGCCCCTGAGTTCAGTCCTCAGTAACAACAACAACAAAAGGCAGGGGATGTAGCTCAGTCGTAGAACACCCCTGGGTTCAATCCCCAGCACCAAAAAAAAAACAAAAACAAAAAAAAACAAGTGTAGTGGTGGTACATACCTATAATCCCAGTACTTTGGAGGCCAAGACAGGAAAATCACAGGTTGAAGGCTAGCCTCAGCAACTTAGGGAGACCCTCAACAACCTAGCAAGACCCTTTTTCAAAATAAAAATTAAAATAGGGCTAGGGTTACAGCTTGGAGGTAGAATGCCCTGGGGTTCAATCCCCAGTACCATAAAATAAAAAAGAGAGTTCTCAACCAGGCGTTGTGGTGCATCCCAGCTACTGGGGCGGCTGAGTCAGAAGGATCTCAAGTTCAAGACGAGCTTGGGTGACTAAGCAAGACCCTGTCCCAAAATAAAAAAGAAAAACAGAGCCAGGCGTGGTGACGCACACGTGTAATCCCAGTACTTGGGAGGCAGAGACTGGAGGATCCGGCTTCGCGGCCAACCTCAGCTACTTAGGCCCTCCGGAACTTCATGAGACCCAGTTTCAAAATAAAGGATAAAAAATAGGGCCAGGGGTGTAGCGCGGAGGTAGAACGCCCCTGGGTTCAATCCCCGGTACCGCAAAAAAAAAAAAAAAAAAAGAGAGAGAGAGAGAGAAACAGGCTGGAGATGTAGCTCAGTAGTAGAGTGCTTACCTCACTTGTGCAAGGCCCTGGGTTTGATCCCCAGCACCAAAAGTGCTTGGCTACTCAGGTGGACTTCCCCTGACCTTCAGGTTCTGGGTTCATTCTCTGGTTCAAACTTGGAAACAGGGTCTTGCTAAGTTGCTGAGGCTGGCTTCGAACCTGTGATTCTCTTGTCTCAGCCTCCCAAGTACTGGGATTATATGTGTGTTCCATCACGCCTGCTTTGGCATTATTTCTTCAGCGTTTTTGTAATGGGGGCCTGATTCTGACCCTGGCAGCTAACAGATGGCCTGTTTCAAAGCTGGCCTTTTAAGACCAGCGTGGCGGCGCACGCTTATAATCCCGGTACGTGGGAAATTGAGACAAGAGGATCACAGGTTTGAGGCCAGCCTCAGCAATTTATTGAGGTCCTCCACAATTTAGTGAGACCCTGTTTCAAAATAAAAAATAAAATAGGGCTGGGGGTCTAACTCAGAGGTAGGATGCCCCTGGGTTCAATCCCCAATAACACACACACACACACACACACACACACACACACACACACACACGAAGCTGGCCTTTTCCCTCCCTCTTTCCTTCACCCCTTGTTATCAAATAACATGTTCTTATCCATTTACTGATGGAAGGGGACCTGGCACCTGTGGATCTGAACTGACTAAAGGAAGACTGAAACATGAGTTGCGTCCCTTCTGATAAACACAGCAGCACCAGCAGGACCCTGGCCTGCGGATCTGAATAAGAACTGACTCAAGGAAGACTTAAATATGAATTGTGTTCCTTCTGATAAGACACCAGCACGACCCTGAAGAGCTCTTAAAAGGACCTGATAGTTGGTTGTGGTGGTGTACACCTGTAATCCCAGTACTTGGGAGGCTGAGACAGGAGGATCACAGGTTCAAAGCCAGCCTCGGCAACTTAGTGAGGCTGTCAGCAATGTAGTAAGACCTTGTTTCCAAGTAAAAAATAAAATAGGGCTAGGGGTATAGCTTGGAGGTAGAATGCTCCTGGATTCAATCCCCAGTACCAAAAGAGAGAGACAGAGAGAGACAGAGATGCTTGATTTCCTTTGTTAGAGCAAAATCCAGGGCTTGATCCTGAACCCTTAAGTTCACTGGTTTCTCCAATTTGCTAGCAAATCAATAAATTTCTTTTTCCTTCTTCCCAAAGGCTTGTCCCAATTATTTGATTTGGCAAATTGGGGCAGGTACTGGGATTCGGAAACACTTTGGTGCTCCTGGCTCAGGAGAGACACTGAGCTGCTCTCGGGCCCCAGCTGGCCTCCAGTGGGCCTGGCTGCCCGGTGGCCCCCTCGCTCCCTATCCACACAAACAGCTGGGGAAGGCTGTGGCTGTAGAAACCACTAATTAACCAATAAATCAGTCTTGATGGTTTTGGAGCTGCCCACCTTCCCCTTTCCCTTCCCACACATCAATAACGTTTATTAGCTTTGGGGCTGAGGCCTGAGACCCTGCGGCCTCCATGTGTCCTGGCCATACCTCCCAGCTGCTCCAGCACCCTGGGAAGCCCGCTCCCTGATAAAAAGCAGCTGGTGTACCCTCCTTGCTGCCTGTCACCGCCACAGACCCAGAGGCCAGAGACCAGCCAGAGGGCTCGGCCCCGGCTCCCACACCTGGCCCAGGCTCTGTCTACCACGTCTCTGCCGAGGCTCCACGGTGACAATGGACATGGCAGTCGGGGTGTTTCCTGGAGGCCGGGGGTGAGATGCTGCCCCTCCCCAGCACCCAGTGTGGCTGCCACCCTCGCCTCTCCTGTGCCTCGTCCAACCGTGGCAGGCATTTTCAAACAAGAAAGCTCTGACTCGGGCATCTGGTAATGTGAGAGTCAAGTAGTGAATGAGTGGCCGGGCTGGGGTCCAAACCGGGCCTGAGGGATCACTCGAGGGTCGCCCCGCAGCCTGGGGAAAGCACGCAAGGCAGCTGGCGAAGGTCACTACACGACAGATGGCGGGTGCCCACGAAGTAGAGCCTGGAACAAAATGTCCCAGGGTTGGCTTGGGCTGTGGTCAGTCTAACCACCCAAGAGGGCTGCTCCTTCACAGCTCTCTGTGGGCGAGGACAGGTGACCTAACTCAGAACGGCGTCCACTAGGATGGGCAGGAGACACGACTTCCCAGCCAGGGAGAACCAGAGCCTGAGTCGGGACCCGCTTAAAACTCCAGACCCAGGGAAGGAGCTGTTCATGGACCCCTCTAAGATGGCCTGGGGCTCTGGGACTCCGCTGAGCTGATGGAAGGCAGCTGTACATCCCAGGCCCACTCTGAGGCCTCCTGATTCTGAAGCAGGACTCTCTGGCCTAGTGGGGTCACAAAGAGGCCCAGAGGCCCTAACAGAGGACCCCGCAGCCTGGCACATAGAACACAGCAGATACTTAATATAGGAGGACAGGGGTACCAGGGAAGGAAAGGTGTGTGTGGGGTGGTACTAGGGATTGAGCCCGGGGCATTCTACTGCTGAGCTACACCCCCAGCCCAATTTTATTTTCTACTTTAAAACAAGGTCTCGCTAGGTTGCTGAGAGGCTCGCTAAATTGTTGAGGCTGGGTGTGTGTGTGTGTGTGTGTGTGTGTGTGTGTGTGTGTGTGTTGCTGGGGATTGAACCCAGCGGCATTCTACCTCTGAGCTACACTTGCAGCCCTATTTTATTTTTATTTTGAAATAGGGTCTCACTAGGTTAATGAGAGTCTATTTGCTGAGGCTGTCCTCAAACCTGCGATCCTCCTGTCTCAGCCTCTCAAGTACTAGGATTACAAGCATGCGCCACCACACCTGGCTGAGGCTGGTCTTGAACCTGTGATCCTTCTGTCTCAGCCTCCCAAGAACTGGGATTACAGGTGTGCACCACCACGCCCGGCTCCTGCCCTTCTTTTATCCTCAAAACATTTGAGAACCTTCCCCAAGCCAGGCTCGAGAGAAGACAAGGACAGCCGAGGCTCGACCCGTTTCCTGTCTTCAGGAGTGCTCAGTCTGGCTGGAAAGCCAGAGGCAAAAAGAAGAAAGGACAGAATCGTGGCATGAAGACTGGTTCGTAACAGAACACACAAAGTTCTGGAAGGGCACAGAGGAGGAAGCCCCTGCCCTCCTGCCAGTGCAAGCAGGAATCCCAGAGGTGACATTTAATATACATTTTCCTGGAGAAAGGTAGGGAAGGGCCCGCCAGGTGGGCCACAGCCGGTGTCAGGCAGGGGAGCAGAGGAGCAGTAAGTGGCTCATGCAGCCAAAGCAGGTGGGGTTGGGCAGGGGAGGCTGTGAGCAAGTCGTGTGGGCAAGAACAACCGAGAGCAGGAACAGCGTCCTCCTGGCAGAGGGTGCTGCCGGTGGAGATCTCCAGGAGGGGAGGGGAGGTGCAGCTCAGCAAACCCCAAGGCTGCTGTGTGGAGGCTGGGTGGGCTGGACTAGGAGGAAGGAGATCAATGAAGAGGCTGCTCTTTGCCCTAGTGGGGAAAGCCAGCAAGGCCGGGCCAGGGCTGGGAAATTATTTTTGCCATAGACGTGGCAGGAAGATTGATGGTCTGCGGCTGGGCTTGGGCTTGGCTCCAGGGGCCTCTGGGTTTGCTTCAGGGGGCTAATGAAATACTTAGAAGAGCAGATGGTTGTAATAATGTGGTTAGGAAAGAGCCGTGTGTCCCACAGAGCCAAGGCAGGCCATGGGGGCTGGAGTAGAGTATGAATCCACCCTGGCCACCTCCCACCATGGCCCAGGAGAAGGCACCGGACCTGAGGCCTCTGCTGAGCCTGGAGCAGCCCTGAGGCCTGGGAGGTTTGGATCCCTCCTTCATGGAGGGAGGTTTGGATCCTGCAGCCCTCTTGCCCTCCTGTGGGTGCAAGCTTCTCAGGGAGGGGCCTTCAGCATTCATGACTGAGCACATACTAGGTACAGGAGAGGCAGAAGCACTGGGGGTTGCGGAGCTCAGAGGAGAGCCCTGGCCCAATGTGGCCCATCTGGAAAGACTTCCTGGAGGAGCTGGCACCCAAGCTCAGTCCTGAAGTGGCAGTTCATCGGGGCAGACTGGGAAGGGAAAAATGAAAGAACATGGGCAGGCTGCCTGGCATCAGGCCTGGGACAGGGTATGAGAGTCCCCACAGGAAGGGAGAGGGGAGAGGTAGCAAGTGTGGAAGGACTCGAAATCTTGTCTGAGCCAGGCCTGGTGGCCTGCACCTGTAATCCCAGAGACATGGGAGGCTAGGGTGGAGTGTCACAAGTTCAAGACCAACCAGGGCAACTTAGCAAGACCCTGTCTCAAAAATAAAAAAATAAAAAGGGCTGGGCGTGTAGCTCAGTGGTAGAGCTCTCCTGGGTTCAGTACCCAGTAGCACACAAATAAATAAACAAATCTACCTCATCTGAAATAGGAACTGTGCTTTATCCTGAGGGCAATGGGGAGTCACTAGAAGCTTTTACATCAGTGACTTGATAAGATTTAGGGAACTCTTTCTGGCTGCCAAGGCTGGCTTCCATGGGGTGGAAGAAGAGAGAGAGACTGGGCGGGGAGACCAGACAGGAGGCTGGCTGAGAATCCAGAGAGTTGAAGCTATGGGTAGTGTAGGGGGGTTGAGGGGGAGCGGGGGAAGTTGGGGACAGATGGCCAACTACTTAGGAGACACAATGAATGGTCAGGGCCTTGTGATGACTGGAGGGCAAGGAGGAGAGAGGCGTCCCAGGTGACACCCAGACTTCCGGCTTGGGCTACTGGGGGTGGTAGTGGGGATCCCCGAGGGGGTGGCTTGGGGGGAGATGATGAGCTTGGTTGGGACATGCTGAGACACCGTGTGGGAGGGGTTCCAGAGGGTAATGCTGTACTGAGTACTTGCCATGTTTTAGGCCTTGTTCATGGCCCTGGAACTTATATCTCATCTGCTTTAGAGTTTGAAGGTAGAGAAACTGAGGCTCAGAAAGATTAAGTAACTTGCCCACAATCAGAGCTAGGCCGAAACAGCTGGGTTTTTTTCTTTTTCTTTTTCGTGGTATTGGGGATTGAACCCAGGATGCTCTACCACTGAGCTATACTCTCAGCCCATTTTTATTTTTTTTCTTTTTTCGGTACTGGGGATGGAACCCAGGGTCATTCTACCTCCGAGCTCCACCCCCAGCCCTATTTTTTATTCTTTATTTTGAAACAGGGTCTCACGAAGTTGCAGAGGGCCTCACTAAGTAGCTGAGGCTGGCCACGAACCCGGATCCTCCTGTCTCAGCCTCCCAAGTACTGGGATTACAAGCTTGTACCACCACGCCTGGCTTTTATTTTTATTTTGAGTCAAGGTCTCGCCAAGTTGACTAGGCTGGCCTTGAACTTGCCATCCTCCTGCCTCAGCCTCCGAGTCCTGGGATCACAGGTGTGCCCTACTGGGCCTGCCAGCTGTGGGGTTTAACTCAGGTTTGTCTGGTTTGGGCTCCATGATCTTTCTCTCATGAACAGTGAGGGAAGAGGCAGGAAGGAGCTGGCGGAGGGGGAGGAGGAGATTGAATGTGCTAAGAAGGTGGCGTCTCATCCCCCTCCCCGCAGCAACTGTGGCAGGGTTGCGACTTGGCGCTGGGGAGGGCAGGCAAGGTGGGGGCCCTGGCACAGCCTTGCTAACCACCCTGCCCCCTGCCCGAGGCTGGCAGGAGCAGCAGCATCTATCAATTCTGAGGTGTGGACCTGGGGAAATAAATACCAATTAACCACCCTGAGGTTTCCTGTTAATGAATATCGGCTCCTCAGCCCCGATGCGAGGCTCATTGTGAGCCACTGGCTGGATGCGAGATGGCATAAAGCCAGAGGACCATGCTGAGCACAGGCCAAGCTGCTTCTGGGTCAAGAGGACCCAGCTGATTTACTGAGGCGTCTGCTTGGCCAGACTGAGTGGCCTGTGTAGGGTGAGGTAGTAGCAGGAGGCAGGGTGGGGGCAAGGGTACTGAGCCGGGGGCTCCTCCAGCTTCCCTGGCTGGTGGCTGGGTGCTGGGGAGACGCTGACCCGGGGTCTGGAGGGCCTGCTAGGGCAGTGCAGACAGGCAGTGTGGCACAGGGGGTAAGGCTTTGGAGCCACATTGTTTGAATCCTGGCTTCTGCACATCACAGCTGTGACCTCTCTGGATCTCAGTGACCTGCAGGAGTGAGCTGTCTGACCAAGTCCTGTCTGAGGCACTGGAGATGCATCCAGAGGCGAAGCACCCCGGGGTTCACCATCTGCTCACCTTGTCCCCATCGAAGGCCTGAAGTCCAGCTGAGGAGGTACCACTCATCTACCTCTGCCCACTGGGCATGCTGCCGCGTGCCTCTGTGACACGGGCCATCCTCCTGGGTGTCCAAAACTGGAGCAAGTTGCTGGGTTTGTGTGGGTCAGTCAGAGCGGCTACTCTGTGAGCTCAGGGACAGGAGAATGCTCTGGCCTGGAGCCCTCGTCTGGAGCGTCAGGCAAGGCCCCTTTACCCCACCCCAGCCTGTGTCCTTCTTGCAAAATGAGCTGGTCACGTCTCCTTGCAGACTCTGAGGTCGAGTGTGAGCTTGAGGGTCGGCAGAGACGGGGGATGCGGACCCCTGTGGGCCCTGGAGCTGAGGGAACCAGGGACTCTGTTGGGATTTCCCTAGACATCGCTCTGGCCTCCTGACCCTGGCTTGGGCTCAGCCTCTGACAGTCTGGGGAGCAGGTGGCCCTGGTGTGGAGGGGGCTTTCTGCCAGGAGGGCTTTAGCCCAGACTGAGGCCGCACCCAAGGCTGGAGCACTTGGCGCCTGCTCCAGCGTAAGGATGCATCTCGTCCCCAGGGTGGAGATGGCAGCCTGTCTTACCTGGTTTCTGCCTGCCCAGCATATCTTCAGACCTTAGGACCTCCCCAGGCAGGTCCCACCTCCATTTCTAACCAGCCCCTCACCCTCCTGGGCCCCCAGGCCTGGCTCAGGCTATTTTAATGTGACAATCCCCACAGATGAGCCAGGGGTTCCTTTCCTGGCCACACAGGGCTTCCTGAGGAGGGTTACATGGGCCGGGGAAAAGTGCAAAAGAGAAGGGGCCCGGGTGGCCGGAGGAGACACGAGGCACTGATTCATTGCCATCCTTCTCTGAAAATAGATGAGAGAGAGACCGACCAACCGACCCCTGGTGAACCAAGTGCACCTGTAATCCCAGGACTTGGGAGGCTGAGACAGGAGGCTTGCAGGTTCAAAGCCAGTGCATGGTAACTGAGCAAGACCCTGTCTCAAAATAAAAAATAAACCCGGCATGGTGGTGCATGCTTGTAATCCCAGTACTTAGGAGGCCAAGACAGGAGTATCACAGGTTCGCAGCTAGCCTCAGCTTCTTAGTGAGGCCCTCTGCAACTTAGTGAGACCCTGTTTCAAAAATAAAGAATAGGCTGGGTGTGGTGGCCCACGCTTGTAATCCTAGTACTTGGGAGGCTGAGACCAGAGGATCCGGGTTCACGGCCAGCCTCAGCTACTTAGTGAGGCCTCCGCAACTTAGTGAGACCCTGTTTCAAAATAAAGAATAAAAAATAGGGCTGGGGGTGTAGCTCGGAGGTAGAATGCCTTTGGGTTCAATCCCTGTACCGAAAAAAAAAAAATAGAAAAAAAATATAAAGAATAAGCCGGCCGTGGTGGCTCACACTTGTAATCCCAGTACTTGGGAGGCTGAGACAGGAGGATCTGGGTTCACGGCCAATCTCAGCTACTTAGTGAGGCTCTCCACCACTTAGTGAGACCCTGTTTCAAAATAAAGAATAAAAAATAGGGCTGGGGGTGTAGCTCAGAGGTAGAATGCCCCTGGGTTCAATCTCCAGTACAACAAAAATAAAGAAAGAAAGAATAGAGCCAGCGTGGTGGCACACACTTATAATCCTAGTACTTGGGAGGCTGAGACAGGATCGCAGGTTCAAGGACAGCCTTAGCAATTTAGTGAGGCTCTCAGCAACCTAGTGAGACCCTGTTTCCAAATAAAAAAGAAAATTGGTCTGGGGGTGTAACTCGGAGGTAAAACGCCTCTGGGTTCAATTCCCACTACCACAAAAAAAAAAGAAAGAAAGAAAGAAAGAAAAAAAAAGAAAGAATAAAAAAATAGGACTGGGGATGTAGCTTGGAAGTAGAATGCCCCTGGGTTCAAATCTCCAGTACTGCAAAATAAATAAATAAATAAATAAATAAATAAATAAATAAACAAACAGGGCTGGGAATGTATCCCAGAGGTAGAACACCTGCGTTCATCTCCTAGTAACACACACACACACACACACACACACACACACACAGTGTGGAGTTCTTCCTCCTGCCTCCTCCCACTGCCATCAAGTCAGTAGCTCCAGAGCAGCTGGCAGAACCAAGGGCGACCCCTGCCATGTTCTCTCTCCTGGCCCAGCCCGGTGTTCAGGGCCCACTCATGTGTTTTCTGACTCACTCCAGTGTCTGGAGCTGATTGCATCTGGCTGGCTCTTCAGACACATTTGGGGTTACAGGAAACATCCTGGCTGGAACTGGGGCAAGGCAGATTGGCTGTCTGCCTCGTTTTGGATGACTGACCTATACGCCACTTTCCCGCGTCAGGCCTCTTCACTGTCTGCGTGGCAGGGGAGGCAACGACAGATGCGGTGCTTGTACCAAAGGCTCCAGGTAGAGGACGCAGCAGGAGGCCCACCCCATCGTTCCACCAGGCATGACTTGTCCCAGCCCAGGACCGTGAGTCAGTCAGTCAGGCCCTATGTCTGGCTGTCCTGGAAACATGCCTGGTCATCTCGGGGTGCTCATGCAGTCCCAGCACACCCCACTGTGCAGGTACAAAGCAGCCTGCCTGGGGGTTAGGGTCCATAGTGTGTGGTGCAGCCCCCACGAGGTCCCTGGCAGTGCCTCACCCACCTGCTGCCATAGCTCTGTAGCAAGAGGTCCTATCTATCATCTATCTATCTTCTATCTATCTATCTATCTATCATCATCATCATCATCATCTATCTATGCAGTGCTGGGGATGGAATTCTGGGCCTTGTACATGCTAGGCACTCTATCACTGAGCTATACCTCCAGCGCCCCCTCCTTTTGTTTTTTATTTTTTTTTTATTTATTTATTTTTTTTGCAGGACCAGGGATTGAACGCAGAGGCGTTCTACCTCCGTGCTACGCCCCCGGTCCTATTTTTTTATGCTTTATTTTGAAACCGGGTCTCACGAGGTTGCGGAGGGCCTCACTAAGGAGAGAGAGAGACACACACAGAGAGAGACAGAGACAGAGACAGAGCGAGAGCTGAGGCTGGCCGCGAACCCGGAT
>PVJS01065014.1:0-10089 GCA_004027185.1 Glis glis | reverse complement strand
GACCCTACCTACCCCTCCTATAAAAGAACTGCGAAAGCACGCAGATGCTCTCTTGCTCCCTGGCTCGCCTGGATGGATGGATGGATGGATGCGCGCAGGGAGACTCTCTCTCCCTTTCTTAGATGACCCCCCACCTTTCTTAGATGACCCCCAACCTGTATCCCCACCTTTCTTAAGTTAATTAAAACCTTTGCCTTTTTCTGATGGCACGTGTTGAAATTCTTATTCATCATGGAAGCCAAGGACCCCTCAGAATTAGCATGTGTTTCCCCATGACAGGCACCAACTTCTTCCTGCACTTAGTGGGCTCTTCCTGCTTCTTCCTCCTGGAATTGGGGCCACACATTTGCTCAGTGTTCAACAGTGGCCCATGGAGACCACCCATGAGCCCAGACTAAGAACATGGATCCCCAGTGAAATGTAGCCCTGCTGAAATGGAGCTTGCCTGTGCACCAGCAAAGGATTCTGGCACAAAGCATGTAACTCTGGGAGCTCTCATGCCCTGCAGTCCCCTCCTCGCAGTATGGAAACTCCCTCCTCCATCCTTAAAATTTCAGCAAATTCTAACTTGGAGTCAGCTTAAGGATCTGAAAATGGCAAGTTCATCAACCTTTTCTCCAGAAGACTACCTAAAAGAGTCTTCCTCTAGGACTGACCTTCACAGAATTTCTTCATGTGTACAAATGACAGCAGGACCACAGATGAGACATGGAAGTTCCACACATGCCCTTACCTAATATTGTGCCTTATCAACCCCATCCATGCTGATGTTCATGGCTTGTATCTCTTGTCATAAACAGGCAGTAGTAAGCAACGTATTTTCCTGAGTCCTGTGAGTAATATTAACAAATTATGGAACGTGATGGAGGGGAAGATTGGAGGGCAAGATTGTGGCATCTTGACATTGTACCCAAGTTGGGCAGAAATGAGGGTACCCTGAAACCCTAAATGCTGTGACTGGCATCTGATGTGAGGGCCATCTTAAGAGACTAAGCCTTTAATCTTGTGGAGTAAGACAACAGCTCCAGGAGTGTCAGGATTCCATGGAACTGTTTGACACCTTTTGGTGTCTGGAGAGGTGGAGAACTGGTTGTAGGTGTCGAAAGAGCCCACACATTTGGTGTCAGAAGTGTGGTGGGTAAGTCGGGCATGATGGTGCATGCCTGTAATCCCAGTGCTTAGGAGGCTGAGACAGGAGGATTGCAGGTTCAAAGCCAGCCTCAGCAACGTAGTAAGACCTGTTTCAAAATAAAAAAATAAAAAGGGGTGGGAGTGTCTCTCAGAGGTAGAATCACCCAGGGTTCAATTCCCAGTACCACAGGACAAAAAATAAAAAAAAAGAAGTGTGGTGGATAAATACAGGTCACTTTCTCTTTCCCTCTCTGCAATTTGTAACATCCTCCATTCCACATCTGAGGTCAGTCACAAATCTTATGAAATGCCCCATTCCAGGAACCCACACCCACCACTGCCCACCTTTTCCTGGGCTCTACAAGCCCACCCTCATCCTCTACAGTCTGTTCTCCTCACAGCTACCAGAAGGAATCGCATCACTCGTGCTTAAAACCAACCCACTGCTACAAAGACTTTGGAAACATGTTTGGCAGTATCTAAACAAGATGATGAGGGCCTCCCCTGTGGCCCAGAAAACCCAAAGGAACCCATAAAGATGATCTGTTAAGGATGCAAAATAGACATTCAAGGGAACCCCAAATAAGAAATAACTCAAAACCCATGAATATGTTCACACAATGGAACATCACACAGCGTCTTTCTGTGTGCATGCATCTAATGTTTTCAGGGTTCACACTGTCCTAGGAACAAAAATCCCCAAGAAGGCTTCATGGTCTTCTGTGATTTTGGATTCCCACCTGTCTGCCTTCCTGTCTCCAAATCCCCTCAGCCACTCCCACCCAGCCAGGGTTCACCGGGCACACCATCATCCCTGAACACACCATGCCTGTCACCCTGAGCCTTTGCACTTGCTGTCACCTGGGCTTACATGATGGAAAAGAATTTCAGCACAAGCCAGTCAGAGACATAGAAAGAAGTTTGTTTAGGAAAGTAGGAAATAAATATTCAAGGGAGAGCGCAAGCCATCCCCAGAGGGAGAGATGTGTTTGGGGCTTCAACGGCTCTTCTTTTATAGGAGACATTCATGAGGGGTGGGCAGGAGGAGCTACGTGAGGATGACATCAGTCCGGTAGCCACAATATGACTGAGGGGTTTGGTCATCCACAGGGTGCCACAGTGGTGCCCCCACTGTCTTCTCAATAAAGATCTCCTTTTGTTTAAATGATCCAAGGACAGCCAACAGTGCCCAAGGAAATTACTTTTATCTCAACCATTCCCAGGTGGGATGCCTAACTGTGCCCAAGGAGATGGCTCTTTTTTTTCTTTTTGTGGTACTTGGGATTGAACCTGAGGCATTCTACCTCCAAGCTACACCATCAGCCCTATTTTATTCTTTATTTTGAAACAGGGTCTTATTATGTTGATGAGAGTCTCACTACTTGCTGAGGCTGTCCTCAAACCTGCAATCCTCCTATCTCAGCCTCCCAAGTACTAGGATTACAAGCATGCACCACCATGCCCAGCTGGGAGATGACTCTTTTGTGTGACCTCTGCCCTCTGACCAACAGGTATCTCTCCTGCTTAACTATCTCTAGGTTGGATAATTCACTGTTCAAGACATTTTGTAAGTGAGTGAATTCCCAGTATGGTGTCTGGCCACCTTTCTGGATCTTTTGTGTGGTCTCTGTTGTCTGATCAATAGATACCTTTTTGAGGACTGTCAACAGTGCTCAAGGTCATTAGTAATTCCTCAGACATTTAGGACTAACAGACCTGGCTGGGGAGTAAGGGGATTGGGGAACTTTGCCACAGGCTTCCATATTAAGGTTCCATTTTCCTTGTTCTCTCTTTATGTCTCTTTTCTACCTGTTTCTTCTATCCTACCTCAAGTAATTTTCATCTTGGATTCTGCAGTTCAACAGAGACTAGGGATTGTTGTGAGGTAGCATCCCAATCAAGACCAATCAGACCACCAAAGGTGTTAATTGAGATCCTTTATTTACCGGCTGACCAGGACTGCACAGAGCATAAGACCCAAGTGCGGTCACTTTCCATTTTTTAGGGCTCCTTTTATAGAGCAAAACTACAAAGCCACAAGCTATAAGGAGGTGAGAAGTACAGGTTCTCACAGCAGGTTCCCATAGCAGGGGTGGGAAGCCCCCAACAGTTCTTTTTAGCATTTAAGCAAGCCAAGCATAACGAACATACAGAACAAGAACAATGACATAATAACAGTAACACAATGTTGTTACCCATTACCCTGCCAACATCCTGGTTTGATTTTTTTCAAGGCCATCTTCCCTGTTCTAGGGCCAGGTTTGGGGTCATGCTGGGTAACAATATGGAGTCACTCTAGCTAACAAGTTACTCTGGCTAACAAGCTCTAACTACGCATCATCACAGGATGTTCCATGGAGAGTTCCACAGAGGCCAATGAGACAGGCCCAGAGAAAAATGGCCAAGAACACAAGGGCCTATAAGAGACGGTCAGAGGCCACAGAGTGCCCAACATGGTGTCACAAAGTCACACAGGCCGGGGTGTGGTGGCGCATGCTTGTAATCCCAGTACTTGGGAGGCTGAGACCGGAGGATCTGGGTTTGTGGCCAGCCTCAGCTACTTAGTGAGGCCCTCTGCAACTTAGTGAGACCCTGTTTCAAAATAAAGAATAAAAAATAGGGCTGGGGGTGTAGCCCGGAGGTAGAACGCCCTGGGTTCAATCCCCAGTACTGCAAAAAAAGAAAAAATTACAAAGTCACACGGAAGCTGAGTGCTCTGCAAGGCTAAAGTAGGGTAGAGAAGGGAGGATGCTTGGATCCAGGGACAAATGTGTCCCAAGACCCCAGCCGGAGAGAAGCAGCTCCAGTAACTCAGTGGCCATACTCTGGTGGCTTGGGAAAGAAGGAGGATTCACTCTGCAGCCAAATGTCACCTCTCAGACAAGGCCCGTCATCCCAGTACTTGGGAGGCTGAGACAGGAGGTTCACTACGTTCGAGGCCAGCCTCAATACCTTAGCAGGACCTTGTTTCAAAATAAAAAAAAATTACAAAGGGCCGGGGGCGTAGCTCGGTGGTAGAACCCCCCCAGGATTCCATCTCCAGTACCAAAAATATATTTAAAAGAAACAAAACTGTCACCTTTCAGAAAACAAATGCTCTTCTGTTTGAACCAAAATAACTGTCTGGTGGGTGAGGATCCCACAATCAAAACAAGTTGGAAACTGTTTTATTGACGTCAGGATGTTTTAAAATAGAGTGACGGTTCTAAAATAGCCCCTGCCGCCTCCTGCCTTTGCTCGTCTCCCTCCTCAGTCCTGAGGACTTCAGACAAGCCAGGGATCCCCTGGGGACTTTTCTCACACAAAGGAAGAGGCTGGAGGTGGCTTTCCTGTGCCACCTTGGTGGACCTCTGGCCTGCCTGTGGAGTCAGACACAAAAACAGCTGAACCCCCAGTAGGAGGGAGAGTGAGCATGGGGGAAGAGGCAGAGTCGGAGGCCAAGCCCAAAACCTCTCTCTGAAGACCTGGACCAGCAGCTCTGGCTGGTGCCTCTGATCTCCGCCTCTGCCTCCTGACAAGCCTCATGGTAGCAGAAGGGGAAACGTGTAAGCCATTACCTCACTGTCAGCATCGTGAAAAACAAAAATGACACCGGTATCATCTCATTTAATCCTGACAGGACTCCGTAAGCAGGGAACTGTTAGGTCAGACAACACGAAATTGTCAATATTCAACAATGTTATGCTGGACCACAATGCCCATTTCATAAGGTTGAACCTCATGTACTCTCCCTGGGGCCCAGAGGACTCGCAACTATTATCCTTTTTTATCACTGGGGAGTGGTTGAGCTGAGACTCATCCCCAGATGTACATAGGCCCAGAGCTGAGCTCATTTGCCGGATTCATAAAAGAGAGAGAGGCCTGCAGGTGGTGGTGCACACCTGGAATCCCAGTACTGGGAGGCCGAGGCAGGAAGGATCACAGGTTTGAGACCAGCCTCTGCAACTTAGTGAGACCCTCAGCAACTTCGTGAGACCATTTCCAAATAAAAAAAAAATTGAAAGGGCTGGGGGTGTAGTTCGGAGGTAGAATGCCCCTGGGTTCAATGCCTAGTACCAAAAATAAAATAAAATAAAATAAAAGAGTGAGAGGGAGGGAGGAAGGTGGCGATCTGTAAATGTTCTTTCTTTTCTTTTTCCTTGTGCTGGTTGACTGCTCTGTGTGCCTCGTGGTTGAGAGAGGAGAGTCAGAGGATGTGACAGTCTGATGGTCCCCAGCCATCCTTACTCTCCACTCTGCTGGCCCATCCCCACCCCTCCCCCATCTTGCCCATGAAGGGAATCATTGGTACATGCTACTGAGAAATCCAGGGTGGTCCAGACAGACCCAGGCCCTCAAACAATGCCGAGAATCAGACTTACTAGGTCTTCTTTCGACTTTCTGGTCCGTGTCTACACCCCTGGCCTTCCACTCACCGGGGGAGTGGGGAAGAGAGGCAGAGACAGCAGTGACTGCTTTCTCCATAGTTCCAAGAAAATCCTAGCCAAGGGTCCCCGTGGCCTGGCCGTGTCATGTTCCTGGCCTGGGACAGCGATGGCCACCGCCCTCTTTGGTTGAGGGTGTGGAACACATTCTTTGTTTACTTCTTCCTAATAGTTCCTCTCAACAGCTCTACAAAGTAGGAAATATAACTATCATCCCACTTTGCAGATGAGGAGACTGAGGCACAGAAATGATTAGGCCAGGTGCCTCCAGAAACAGAACTGGTAGACCCTGGTCCCACTGCCCCGCGTGCCCCTAAGGTCACAGGACACACCGATCGGCCGTCATGGCTACATGTGGGGTGGGGAGTGGGGATATGGGATCAGCTCTGTGGGGTCAGTCTCCCTTCATGCCCGTGGACTGCTGGGGGTGGGGGTGATCCCCAAGAGAAATCTGGGTGCTCCTCCGCGAAGACAGGAGATGGGGTGCAGGTCAGGGGTCCAGCCACAACTCTCCACAATGGAGCTATAGAAAGCGTTAGACAGAGAAGAGATTTTTCTCCGCCGTCTGAAGTTGAGCCCAAATTTCAAAGAACAGGAGGCAATAAAAAGGGCAAAGGAAGGAAGTGCTTATTAAAAGGTCCCTGCAGGGCTCTAGGGTCAGAAAGAACAAAGAAGGATCCATTAGGAAGGCCACAGCCTGCCTGGGGGGAGGGGTCTGGGGGTGGGTAGTGGTTTAGTCCAACGATGCTAAACGGGTGGAAACTCTCCAGCTCCATTCTTCCTGTTGGTAAAGTGAATATTAAACACCAGCTTACCATCAGCATGGGGACTTATATAGGGCAAATCCTGCGCCTGGCACCTGGTACACGGCCTGTTCTCCACGCACAGCAATGGCGAATGTTACCCCTAAGACTCTTCAGTACAGGAACTCTGGTTCTCTTCCCCCTAGCCCAAGTCTCCACTGCTTCTCTGCCACCTTGCATTCCTGTTTTAGGATCACAAGATCAAGGACTTATTGTGCCACCTCCCGTCCTAGAAGTCCCCGTGGCACTTTTCCAGAACCCAGGCTCTTCCTTTGGGCTCGGCACCATGGCTAACACCAGTGTGGACCATTCTAGAATTCCTCGTCTGTTCCCATCAGATGCTGGGGAAACAGGGGCCCTTCCCCTCTTCCAGACAGGAATGTTTCAATTGCACAATGCGCTTCAGTGTCCCCTTCAGGCCGATCGGCTTTCTAAGGGCGCCCTGCAAGACTGCATGCTCCATCAGCCATGCCCGGGCCTTTGGGGGTTCAGCCTCCAGCACCCGCTTCTCTGTCCTGCCTTCCCTTTGACCCCTGCCCCCGCTGCGCACACTCGACAGTGTACCCTTTCCTGCTTCAAGCTGATACAATTGGGTCAGGTGTCTTTTTGTAGCAAATGACAAAAACCCAATTGAAACCAGCTTCAGCGACTCTAGGATGGAAGTCAGGACACCACGGCAGGATTCAAGGACTCGAACAATACTATCAGGTCTCTGTCCGCATCTGTTGCCTCTGCCCTCCTTTCTGTTGGCTTCCAGAGGGGCAGACTTTCTCAGCCAGGTGGCTAATCGGCTTCCAGCAGAGCAGCTCACACAGCCGCGCGTGGTTGATGGCATGATTGTCCCCATCACCATGCCTGCCCTCCACCGGTGACTGCAGAGGCGGAGTGCACCTGCAGATTCGCCGGTGGAGCCACGTGATCTGTTTGGTAAAGGAGTTCTGTGCCGATCCCGAGCCTAGGACTGAAGGGGATTGCCTGTTTCCATCTGCTTTCTCCTTGCCTCTGAAATTACCGTGACGATACGCCTCGGGTAGCCCTTCAGTCCAGGAGAAACGAAGGCCATTTATAGGGAAGCTATCTCAGCTGGCCTCGCATTTGAAGTCAGGAGAACAGGAAGCGCCGCTACCCACGGGCCTGTGAATGGGCTAAGAAATGCTTGCTGTCACATAACTCTGCACGACCGGAAGACGTGACACTTCTGCGGACAGGTGTGAGTGATGTGTGTGCAAGCTCCAACCACCGTCCCCCAAAGAGAACCCTTTCTTCCTTCGGGTCCCAATGAAAATCCTCAATTCAGTTTCACGAGGCCAGGCTGGGGTCCACACCTGGCGCCTAGGTCAGGAGGGAAGAGAGGCACCCCAAACCAAGCCACGGGGCTGAAATTGAAGAAGAATGGTCCCCCAAGAAAAGGCATGGTGGTATTAAGAGAAGAAAGTATAAAGGAGACTGAGCAGCCAAAATGACTCGTTCTTTTTTTGGTTTGGTTTGGTTTGGTTTGGGTACTGGGGATGGAACCCAGAGGCATTCTACCCCCAAGCTACACCCCCAGCCCTATTTATTTTCTTATTTTGAAACAGGATCTTGCTAAATTGCTGAGGGTCTCACTGAGTTGTGACCTCAAAACTGCGACCCTCCTATCTTAGCCTCCCAAGGATTGGGGTTACAGGTGTGCACCACCACGCCCGGCGGCTGATGCTGATGATGTCATCCTTGAAGAAACCATAGAAACCTGTGTCCCCTAGATCCATATTAAGCCAAGAACCAGTCATCTCATCTGTACTTAGCTACAGAGAGCTGAAAACTGGAGCTAAGGACTGGTCGCCGGATGGCCGGGTAGCAAGTGCTAGTCTCTATGGTCCTCCCACAGCAGGCGGACCTAACATGGACACCTCTCTTTCCAGGCGTGCACGAGAGGGAGGAACAGGCCTGCTAATGAGTTTCTACCTGGCAGTTCACCCTTCCCCTGCGGTGCCAGCTGGGCTCAGAGGAGACACATCAAGGCAAGAACGGTTGCTGGGTCCACACCTGGCCCTGACTTAGCCAAGCCCTTTCCTTGCCAGCCTGGCCTTCGATTTGCACCCACAGGGCTTTAATCTCCGGCGTGCTCCGTGCTCCTTCACGTCTGTCTTAGAGAGAGAACAGATCTGAACTGGAAGCGCGACGTGTCACCAGTGTAACCCTTTTGCCCTGCTTCATGGAACCATCCGTCTTCCTGCGGGATCTAATTTAAAACTCAGCTGATTCAAAAACTGCAGTGGCTGTATTTTGCTCTCGTCCGCCAAAATCCCACCTTTGACCTTTTCCTCGGCTCTCCTTAGCAGCTACTGTCTTTAAGGAACCTACTCAGCTCCAAAGTAATGGTGGTGCATTTTGGATGGACGCTGGGTTGGAAAAGGGCAACTTCCAGCCTCCTCCTGAGGGTGCCAGAGCTCAAAGCTGCATGGTGACGGTGAACTTTCTCTCCAGCAGCTGCGGTGGAGAAACAGTCACAGCTCTAAAGAGAAGGTTTATTTTCTCTGCTCCCCAGGGGTGACCTGTCACTCTCGCCACCCTCCCCATCCCCCCTCTCCTTTAAATGCCAACCATCCCTACGGAGCTGGGGGGGGATGTTGGGAGAGGGCCCGGGCTGGGCTCAGCAAACACTGGCCAGTGTGTTTGCTCTCGTTACACCCTTAGGGACCAGACAATAGCTCCTGTGGACACCAGCAAAAGGCTCAATGCTGCTTTCTTCCGTCCTCAATGCGATGTTGATCCAGTCTGGCTACCAGGAGGAGTTGTGCTCTAATTGGGGCAGCCCAGCCTGCAAACCAGCCTGGCTGTCTCTCCGGGAGGGGCTCCTCTTTGATTATTGGGACCCCAGCTTGGCACGTTCCCTGGACGTGGGCCACTGCCACCCCACCAGAGCCGCCACACGCTAGCCCAGCTGCTGCGTGCACGCCTCTGCTATACGGACGGACGACTGCAGAGCTGATTATTTATGAAGCTGTCATCTCTGAGCCCCAAGCCCCAAGCCCAGCACCGACTTGTAAAGGTGGGGCCCAAATCTGCCCTTTCTCTCTGCCAGCCGGTGCAGTGTTCGGTTCTGCCACGAGGTGGCACCAGAGGGCAGCTGCAAAGCTGGAGTGTAGGGAAGGGACTGGCCTTGTGGTTCCCCGCGGCTTCGTCCTGCTAACAGTATAGCTCGCTCTCCCTCCCTCCCTTCCTTCTTTTTTCTTTCTCTCGCTCTTTCTTTTCTTTTTGGTACTGGGAATTGAACCAGGGGAATTCTACCTTCATGCTACACCCCCAACCCTTTTCAGCTTTCTTTTTTTTCTTTTCTTTTTTTTTTTGAGACAGTCACTCTGAGTTGCGCAGACTCTTGCTGACTCGCAGAGGCTGGCCTTGAACCTGCGATCCTCCTGTCTCAGCCTCCCAGTTACTGAGATTACTGGTGTACACAAACCACGCCCAGCTTCCTAATATTAGCTTTCTAATATTCCTAGTACCAGCCTCTTACTCATTTCTCTGCCCCATGATTCGAAAAATCTTCCTACAAAAAAAAAAAAAACCCAAAAAACAAAACAGTACACCTGTAATCCCAGTACTCGGGAAACTGAGGCAGGAGGATCACAGGTTCAAGGCCAGCCTCAGCATCTTAGCAAGAGACCCTGTTTCAAAATTAAAAATAAAAAGGGCTGGGGTGTAGCTTGGAGGTAGAATGCCCCTGGATTCAATCCCAAGTACCACAAAAA
>PVJS01065013.1:0-10089 GCA_004027185.1 Glis glis | reverse complement strand
AGGGAGAGAGAGAGAGAGAGAGAGAGAGAGAGAGAGAGAGAGAGAAGAGCTGAGGCTGGCCGCGAACCCGGATCCTCCAGTCTCCGCCTCCCAAAGTACTGGGATTACAAGCGTGCACCACCACGCCCGGGCCCTTTCTGTTTTTTTCTTTGGAAATCAGTGTTGCTAAATTCTGAGGGTTTCGGCTAAATTGTGAAGGCTGGCCTTGAACCTGCGATCTTCCTGTCTTAGCCTCCCAACTACTGGGATTACAAGGGTGGGCCACCGCACCAGCTTCTCTTGGCTTTTTTGGGAAGAGGAGGTCACTGGGATTGAACCCAGGGACATTCTACCTATGAGCTACACCCCTAACCCTATTTATTTATTTATTTATTTAATTTTTGTGGTACTAGTATGGATTGAACCCAGGGGCATTCTACCTCTATGCTACACCCCAGCCCTACTTTATATTTTTATTTTGAAACAGGGTCTCACTAAGTTGCTGAGGCTGGCCTTGAACCTGCGATCCTCCTGTCTCAGCCTCCCAGGTCCTGGGCTTCCAGGCGTGCGCCCTCATGCCTGGCTCTCGGGTGCCCCACGGCTTCAGCTTGAACTCCTGGCCCCCAGCCCTGTCCCCCTTCCCCTAGGGCTTCTGTCTGTCCACTACAGCAGGGGCGCTGTGGACTCCTTTCCCTCCTGGAACAACTTCCTGCAATAAAGAGTCCAGCTGTGGGCCAGTCATGCCACCTCTCTCTGGGCTTGGACTCCCCAAATCTGAGGGTGGGACGGGGGAGCCTACTGTGGGGGAGACACAGGGGCAGGTCCCCGGGAAGTCCCCAAGAAAGCATAAAGTATTATGTAGGGGTCATAGTCTCACATCAGCGGTCACGGGGCGGCCAGTAACAAAGCAGCCGTAGCTAACGGTGGGTGGTGAGCACCTGGATTGGGAGCCCTGTTCTCTCTCTCCCAGGTGGGGCTGTTGGCTCCTGTCATGACCTCATGATTTAGGAAGGTTCTGGAATAATCCCTCAGAGAAGGTGCCAGAGAATAAGGGGCTTAGGGCCAGTCTGGGAGGGAGGGATGGAGATCCCCATCTCATGATGGGAGCATTTAAAAGAGGTCTAAGCCAAGGAGGGGATTTTAGCATTAAGTGGGTATAGCGATGGTGAGCAGACAGGCTGACACAGGGTAGCCTTCCACTCCTGAAACTCCATGAGCCCATGGGCCTCAGTTTCCCTATTTGTAAAACAAAAAAAAAAAAGGAGAAAGAGGAGGAGAAGTGGAACATTCTAGAAAGACTTCTCTCAAGGCAGATCCATACAGAACTGTGGTGATGGTGGTAACGGAGGTCTGAGAACATAGCCTGACAGAACTCACCAAAATTGGAAGTTTCTTTGGTGCTGATATTTCACCTTAAAATTTAATTCAGCGGTGTGGTGGCACATACCTGAATCCCAGTACTTGGGAGGTTGAGACAGGAGGATTGCAGGTTTGAGGCCAGCCTCAGCAACTTAGGGAGGCCCTCCGCAACTTAGCAAGACCCTGTTTCTAAACAAAAAATAAAATAGGGCCGGGGGTATAGTCAGAGGTAGAATGTCACGCCAGGCTAGTAAAGTTATTTTAAGCATTTTTATATTAAAACAACCATGAAGATAGTAGGGAGTGGTTTATAAGTTTTGGATTGATTTTTTTTCCCTGTGCACTAGGGATTGAACCCAAAGGGGTTTTACCTCTGAATTACAATCCCAGCCCTATTTTTTTTTTTAATTTTGAAACTGGGTCTAAGTTGCTGAGCGCCTCGCTAAGTTGCTGAGGTTGGCCTCAAACCTGTGATCCTCCTGTCTCAGTCTCCCAAGAACTGGGATTACTGGTATGTACCACCATGCCTGGCTGAATCAATTTTTTTCTTTCTTTTTTTTTTTAATGGTACCCACACACACAGAAAATAAAAACAAAAACAAAAACAGAGACTCAGATCGTGGCTGAAGATGAGAAGTCAGTTTTTCTTGGGGCTCACGGTCTGGGGAGGAGCACGCAGAGGCTGACTGGGGAGAGGCTGCGGCCAGCTCCAGAGTTCATGTCAACTCCAGGGAAAGAACCTTCTCCCCCGGCAGTAGGGAGCCACTGAGGGTTCTTGAGCAGGTGAACAACTTGCTCGGAGCACTGAAGCTTTGGGGCCATTTCTTTCCCCAGCGCCAGACCATCGAGCTGGTCCCCCTCACGGAAGTCCGCTCCTGGTACCAAGGAAAGACTTACGTCTACTACATCTACGGCACCGACCACCAGGTGTACGTGGGGGACTACCCCGAGCGATACTGCTGTGGCTGTGCCATCGTGTGACTCCGCGCCGCTGTCCCCGAGCCCACGCGCATGGTGGCGAGGGGGGACAGCCCAGGCCTCTGTTCCCTCCTGCTGGGCCATGTTGGACAACCAAACACAGACCCAGGCTGTCCTTCCAGAAAGATCAGCTAATCATCCGAGCGGTAACGACGAAGCCTGTTTAACCTACAACAGTCCAACTCCAGTACCAGGGAGGCTGAGACAGGAGGATTGAAGGGTTGAGGCCAGCCTCAGTAACTTAGACCCTGTTTCCAAAAAAAAAAAAGCCAGGAGTGGTGGTGCACGCTTGTGATCCCAGGACTTGGGAGGCTGAGACAGGAGGATCGAGGTTCGCAGCCAGTCTCAGCTACTTAGTGAGGTCCTCTGCAACTTAGCGAGACCCTGTTTCAAAATAAAGAATAAAAAATAGGGCTGGGGGTGTAGCTCGGAGGTAGAACGCCCCTGGGTTCAATCTCCGGTACCACAAAAATAAATAAAGCCTCAAAACTAGTCATGGTGACACACCCCTGTGATCCCAATACTTACAAGGCTGAGACAGAAGGATCACAGGGTCAAGGCCAGCCTCCGCAACTTAGTGAGACCCTGTTTCAAAATGAAAAATAAAAATAGGGCTGGGGATGTCGCTCAGAGGCAGAATGCCCCTGGGTTGAATCCCCAGTACCACAAAATAAAAAGAAAAAGAAAAAGAAAAAAGAGACCTTCAAGTTGGCTGCCCCTAATGTACAGCAAGTAGTGCATTTTACTGTTCATTCTGTGGGTTAGGAATTTAGCCAAATCCACCCCGGGGGTAGGCTGTCTGGGCTCCCCCGGGACGATTCAGAGGCTGGGGTGGCCCAGGATGGGGGCTGAAGTCATTCAACGTCTGGGTCCCTCAAACATCTGGTGGCGGGTGGCGATTGTCGGCTGCAGACCTCTCGGTGCACAGACTGGTTTCCTCTCCTCAAAGCAGCTCTATTGGGGGGCTCTCTGTTGTGCACCCCTGTCAGAGAGATACCCATTCCCAAACCGGGAGCAAGCGGCTGTGTCAGATGGACTGCAAACCCATTTGGTGAGCCGGGCACGGTGGTGCACACTTGTAACCCCAGTGCTTGGGAGGCTGAGACAGGAGGATCGTGGGGGTGAGGCCAGCCTCAGCAACTTAGACCCTGTTTCCAAATAAAAAATAAAAAGGGCTGGGGGTGTAGCTCAGAGGTAGAACACCCCTGGGCTCCATCCCCAGCAATACACACACACACACACACACACACACTCTATTGGTGAATCCCTAGTTTGGAGGTTAACAAGTATGTTTTTTTTGGGGGGGGGACTGGAGATTGAACCTAGGGGCGTCCTACCCCAGTGCTATACCTCACCCCCTTTTATTTTTTATTTGGAAACAAGGTCTCGCTAGGTTGCTGAGGGTCTCTCTGGGTTAACTTTGGAGATGTGAGGCTGACGGGGCCCGGCGCACCTGGTTGTGGGTCACCAGAGGCCCCTGTCATTCCACAACAACTGTCCCAGACCCCGAAGGGGATGCTGCAGAGGGAGCGACCTGTGGAAGCTGACCCGCAGAGCCCAGTCAGTGGCCTTTGTTGACACTCTAGCTTTAACAGACCTCCCTTTTTTCCTCCCTTTTTCAAATAATAATAATAATAAAAAAGAGAATAGAGACAAGAGGATCGCAGGTTCGCGGCCAGCCTCAGCTACTTAGTGAGACCCTTGGCAACTCAGTGAGACCCTGTTTCAAAATAAAAAATAAAAAATAGGGCTGGGGGTGTAGCTCAGAGGTAGAATGCCCCTGGGTTCAATCCCCAGTACCCCCCCGAAAAAAAATAAAAAGAAGCTGGGCATGGTGGTGCATGCTTGTAATCCCAGTACTTGGGAGGCTGAGACAGGAGGATCGCAGGTTCGAGACCAGCCTCAGCTACTTAGTGAGGCCCTCCACAACTTAGTGAGACCCTGTTTCAAAATAAAGAATAAAAAATAGGACTGGGGTGTAGCTCGGAGGTAGAACGCCCCGGGTTCAATCCCCGGTACTCCTCCCCACCAAAAAAAAAGAGGAGGAGGAGGAGGACAATAACTGCAGACTCCTATGGAGGGAGACATGGCCAGTGGTGGCGGCAGCCACTTCCCTGCGTCCTTGATCGAGTGTCCCTTTTCCAGGCGACAGCCAGGGTCCCCTTGCTCAGCTCTATTTCTGTCACCATTTGGCCTGACTTGCTGAGCCCCGGGGGCCCTCAGGGACAAAAGTCCCCAATCTGCTCGAAGAATGGTAACTCGAGAAGACTTGGCCCCTGCCCCTGGGCTTCGGTGTTCCCTGGGACAAGCCCAGCGTTGACATCATGGATGTAATTACTTTCTGGACCTCGTGGGGCCCTTGTCTGGGCTCTGGCTGGCGCGGGGCCCCGGGGAGCCGGATTTAGCAGAAGGAATCAGCGGGTGGCAGCTGTTGAAAGAGCCTGGCTTCTGTGTCTCCAGCCAGAGAATTTGAGAAATAGGGTTGTGAGGCCCCTTGCTGGTCTCTCCTGAACCCGCCACGGAAAAGTCTCGGTTCTTGGACACGGAAGTCCCCACGGAGGACATCCTGGCTAGCTGACCCATCCCGGTACTACCGAGAGGTGATCGGGAGCACCGCCAGTGACGGGAGCACTCTGCCCATGACGGGAGCTCAGTCAGCGCCTACGTGACTTCTACAAATCGCAGATCTGACTCGATGTCACTTTTTACCCCGTAGCGCCGTACAGAAGAAGTTTCGGTTCCCCTTCCTTGTGACGGTCCTTTAGAAGTCAGGAAGCAACTCTCCTGCCCCTCGGAGCCGCTTCTCCAGGCTAAACATAGCCCTCACAGCCATGTACACATGACACGGCTGTCGTCCCCTCCCTGTCCTTGTCATTTTCCACTGGATGACGACCAGTTTTCAGTGTCCAACCCGGGGGCTCTGCTCCGAGCAGAGGAAGCAGGGCACGCACTTTATTCTGACCTCCCCACACTGCTATTTCAGCTCTGCTCGGCAGACAGATTTTATTATTTTATTTATTTTTATTTATTTTATTTTATTATTTTATTTTATTATTTTATATTTTATCTTTTTATTATTTTATTTATTATTATTTTTTAATTTTATTTATTTTATATTTTATCTTTTTTTGGTACCGGGGATTGAACCCAGAGTGGTTCTACCTCTGAGCTACACCCCTGGCCCTATTTTTTATACTTTATTTTGAAACCGGGTCTCACTAGGTTGTGGAGGGCCTCACTAAGTAGCTGAGGCTGGCCGCGAACCCAGATCCTCCGGTTTCCGCCTCCCAAGTACTGGGATTACAAGCATGCGCCACCACACCTGGCCCTTGTTTTATTATTTAATTTTATTTTTTGGTGCTGGGAATTGAACCCAGGGGCATTCTACCTCCAAGCTACACCCCCAGCCCTATTTAATTTTGAAACAGGATCTCACTAAGTTGCAGATGGCCTTGCTAAGTTGCTGAGGTTGGCCTCCAACCTGTGATCCTCCCGTCTCAGCCTCCCAAGGACTATGATTGCAAGTGTGCGCCACCATGCCCAACTGTATTTTAGTCTTTTATTTTGAAATGGTCTCACTAAGTTGCGGAGGGCCTCGCTAAGTACCTGAGGCTGGCCTTGAACCTGCGATCCTCCTGTCTCAGCCTCCCAGGGACTGTGATTGCAAGCGTGCGCCACCACGCCTGGCTTGTCTGGATACTTTGGAGTCCTGATTGTCTCATTCAACATTTTCCCTGCCCCCACCCCCTCCAGCTCTGTACCACCAGCACGTGGCTCCCGTTTCTTTACCCGGCAACAAAGGTGCTCGAGGGACCCTGGTTGCAGTCTAGACACCCCTGTCTACACACGCGCCCTGCCGGGTGCCTTGCCTGACTATTGAAAGCGACAAGGCCAGCCCCCAGCTCCGGGCACGGTTAACCCTGCCCTCCCAGTGATCGCCAGGTCCCCCGACGCAGAGGGAGCAAGCCACCGGCAGGCCCCGGCATGATGGGCAGGTGTCAGGCTCCAGGCTGAGTCCCGGGTGACAGCGGTCGGACAGGGGAGCCTCCCCCTTTCTGCAGGTCACCTGCAAACTTTGCAGAGGCTGGACTCGGTAGATTTATGATTGGAGGGCAATCGGGCTCATTTCCGGGCCTCATCTTCCCCTCTCCTTCCTCCCCTCCTTTCTCAGCTTCCTCTCCTTCCCATGATCCCGCGTCTCTATATCACTGCCAGGGCCCTGGGTACAGAGGGAACTGAGACATGCCCTCTGCCCCCCAGGTCCTAAGCCATTGGGTGGGACGCATGTCAATCACCAGCCTCCCTGCCTATGGTTAAGAGGCAAGAGGCAGCTGGGCGGGTGCCGCACTCCTGTCTTCCCACTACTTGGGAGGCTGAGACAGGAGGATGGCAGGTTCGAGGCCAGACTCAGCAACTTAGTGAGACACTGATTCAAAATAAAAAGTAAAACAGGGCTGGGGGTGTAGCTCAGAGGTAGAACACCACTGAGTTCAATCCCCAGTACCACAAAAATAAAATAAAAAAATGAAGAGGCAGATTCACAGTCCACCCAGGGCACCATGGGAGCTGGGACATAATGGCTACTTCAGACCCCAGGCTCTGCCCAAAGTCTTGACCAACCCTTGAACTGTCCCTGACACGAACAACTTTGGGAGCCAGATGACAGCTTCTCAGATTGGCTTTCACTGCATGAAGGAGAATAAAATCCCTCTGTTGGACTCTGTTTGTTTAAAAATACTTTCATTGGTTTATTGTAATTATATATCATAGTGAGGTTCAAAGTGATAGAAACAAGCCGGGCGTGGTGGTGCCCGCCTGTCATCCCAGTACTTGGGAGGCTAAGACAGGAGGATCACAGGTTCCAGGCCAGTCTCAGTTACTTACTGAGGCCCTCAGCAACTTAGTGAAACCTTGTTTCAAAATAAAAATAAACCGGGCGTGGTGGCGCATGCTTGTAATCCCAGTACTTTGGGACGTGGAGACCGGAGGATCCGGGTTCGCGGCCAGCCTCAGCTCTCTCTCTCTCCCTGTCTCTCTCCCTGTCTCTCTCTCTCTCTCTCTCTCTCTCTCTCTCTCTCTCCCTGTCTCTCTCTCTCTCTCCCTGTCTCTCTCTCTCCCTAGTGAGGCCCTCCGCAACTTCGTGAGACCTGGTTTCAAAATAAAGTATAAAAAAATAGGGCCGGGGGTGTAGCGCGGAGGTAGAACGCCCCTGGGTTCAATCCCCGGTACTGCAAAAAAAAAAAAATTAAAATAAAATAAAAAATAAAAAATAAAAATAAAAATAAAAATAAAAATAAAAAATAGGGTGAGGGGTGTAGCTTGGAAGTAGAATGCCCCGGGGTTCAATCCCTAGTACCACAAATAAAAAATAAAAAGAAAACGTATCCTTATCAAAGGTGACCTTAAAGTCACCTTTAAAGTCAGATTTTGAGATTCAAGATGCTATTGAATTTGGGGACGGTGCCTGCCTGGGACCCACCCACCGTAGGTCCAGGTGACACTGGGGAAGCAGGGACTGCTGTGGTCTGGGAACATGAGTGAACCGGGGCTCTCAGAAGCTTCTGGCAGGAGCGTAGACTCTGACCTCAGGCAGTCTTGGGTTTGTGAGGGCTTCTTTCTCTCACTGGCTGTGTGGCCTCGAGCGTCTTAGCCTCTCTGTTCCTCCGTCCTCCGCATCTATACACCGGGGGTGGTACGTTGCAGTTGGTGAGAATTCATTGAATGAGCATCTACCAGGCCTTCAGTAGAGAGCTGGCACTGTGACTTCACTGTCTGCCTCTGATAGTACCGCGGCCTCTTTTATTTTGTGTGTGTGGTACTGGGGATTGAACCCAGGGGCATTGTACCTCCAGGCTATGCCCCCAGCCCTATTTTATTTTTTATTTGGAAATAGGGTCTAAATTGCTGAAAGCCTCACTAAGTTGCTGAGGCTGGCTTCCAACCTGCGATCCTCTTGTCTCGGCCTCCCAAGTACCGGGATTACAGGTGTGTACCACTGTGGGAAGCTGGGCTCGGTCAAGCCAGCCAAGATGGCGCCATGGCGGGCCGCCAAGTCTCGTGACCCGCGCTTGTTTACCAGACCTAGCACATGCGCAGTTGAGAAGCGCACGCGTTTGGTGCGTGCTCATTGCGTGCTTGATGCTGGAGAGCCTATGAGAGGAGGCCTGGCCTGCGTGTATGTGGCGTGAGAGAGGTGTGATTGGAGGATTGCTTCTGGCGTGAATGGGGAGGGGTTGCTCGTACATAATATAAGTGGGATGCCGATGTTAATAGAAGAGAGGAAGCTGAGAGAGAGGATAATAAGGAGGAGGCTGCACCATCTGTACTGAAGTGTCTGTGTGTCGTCTTTCCTGGACTCTGCTGGTCAGAACTCCAGGACTGCGTCAAGTGGTGGCCCGTACGGGGAATTCGGACTGCGACAAGTGGTGCCAAGACCTGGGAACTTGAAGAAAACAGGGTAAGGTCCGCAGGTAAGCGGCGGAGGGATAGTGCTATTAAGGTTCACTGGTTAAAGTGATGAAGGTAAGGTTCGCGGCCAGCGCGACGAAGCGAAATGGGATTAAGGTTCACTGGTTAAAGGGACGAAGGTAAGGTTCACTGGTTAAAGTGACGAAGGTAAGGTTCACTGGTTAAAGTGACGAAGGTAAGGTTCACTGGTTAAAGTGACGAAGGTAAGGTTCGCGGCCAGTGCGACGAAGCGAAATGGGCTCTCAAGTCACAAAGGCGTACAGTCAGGAGGAGTCAGTTAGGGGAAATGAGGAAGTAGACCTTGAGGAGGGGGAAGGGAGCAGCTCGGAGGGAGAAGAAGGCGGCCTTTCAGGCCCTTTAGCCAGGATGCAGCTAGAGTGTGATTCAGACCCTTTAGCCAGGATGCAGCTGGGGTATGATAATCAGGAGGAACCACTGGGACCGACCGCTCCACCGATGCCTACGCCACCCCCTTATGGGGAGCATAAGAAAAGATTGTCAGGATTATGTATAACCTCTATCCAGTATGAGAATTTTTCCCGAGCAGGTAATTTGTCCCGACGGCTGGGGATCATGTTGCTTGGAAATTGGAGTCATGAATTCGA
The DNA here is from genome assembly GCA_004027185.1 of Glis glis. Classification (NCBI taxonomy): domain Eukaryota; kingdom Metazoa; phylum Chordata; class Mammalia; order Rodentia; family Gliridae; genus Glis; species Glis glis. Next base: position 700 of record PVJS01065013.1, on the reverse strand, counting down.
GCGGACCATGAGTGAGCTTCGCGCATCTATAGTAGCTGTGAATAGCACCAGAGTCGAGATTGCTTCGGCACAACAATGGATGGACACCATCAGAGGAGCTGTTGGCTTTCTCAAAGACTGGGGGGGAATGGCTTTTTGGGGATTCCTTTTGTTGCTGGCTTTGCTGGCTTGTGGATTGATGGTTGGATGCATGTTGCGAATGAAAAGGCAAACCTCTGCTCAGCAGCGTATGTTGATACAAGCAATGGCAGCGCTAGAGGCTGGTAGTTCTCCCGCCGTGTGGCTTAGCATAATGGACCGGTAGTCAAAGACGGGTAAGATCATCACATCCTCATACCAACCTAAGGCAGGCAGGCAACCATGATGTTGCTGAGCCAATGACGGGTAAGGATGAGGGATGATTGGTGACAACCTAGGACAGGCACGGTCACAAGCCTCTTAATTTTCTGGTAAAACAAGAAGGGGGAGATGTGGGAAGCTGGGCTCGGTCAAGCCAGCCAAGATGGCGCCGTGGCGGGCCGCCAAGTCTCGTGACCCGCGCTTGTTTACCAGACCTAGCACATGCGCAGTTGAGAAGCGCACGCGTTTGGTGCGTGCTCATTGCGTGCTTGATGCTGGAGAGCCTATGAGAGGAGGCCTGGCCTGCGTGTATGTGGCGTGAGAGAGGTGTGATTGGAGGATTGCTTCTGGCGTGATTGGG
>PVJS01065012.1:0-10089 GCA_004027185.1 Glis glis | reverse complement strand
CTCTCTCTCTCTCTCTCTCTCTCTCTCTCTCTCTCTCTCTCTCCCTGTCTCTCTATTTAGTGAGGCCCTCCGCAACTTCATGAGACTCGGTTTCAAAATAAAGTATAAAAAATAGGGCCGGGGGCGTAGCGCGGAGGTAGAACACCCCTGCGTTCAATACCCGGTACCGCAAAAAAAAAAATAATAATAAAACACACAATTTTGATTAATATGTCCAGCTGGGAGGCAGGGAAGGACAGGAAACCAAAGTGTGGTGGTGGAGGGGGCTATGGAGAGAGCCGCTCACCGCTGGAGAATGTGAAGCATCTGTCAGGAGCTTGCTGTCTGCTGGAGCACTCAGTTCTTGATTCTCATTCTTCTTGGGCAGGAACTGAAGCTCTGTGAGTTGCTGGGTTCTGAGGGCAGCTAGAAGGACCAGAAATGGGTAACAAGCTTCCCGATGGCAGGCAGGTTCTGATCACTATAGACCAGAGTAACTGGAGAAGTCTTGTTGTCTTCAGGGATTTTGTCTAAAGATTTTGATCACAGAAATTGACTTATTTTTCCTTGGAAATTCTATTACACACACACAAACACATACACACGCACACATATACTTTTATTGGTGCATTGTAATCTCACATCATAACAAAGTTCAGAGTCATAGGGACATACGTGCACACAGCACTTGGCGAGCTTCCCCTTGGCTCACTCCCCACTCCCTCCCCTTTCCCATACATGATATTGAGATGGGAATTGTTAATTGCACATATGTATATAATGTCAGTGGAAGTGTTTCCTTTATTAATTCTTTACCCACCTAGACCCCCTCTGTTGCCCCACTGGGGTTTCTCCTGCATTATCTAAAGTCCCTCTTGTGTCCCCATTACTACCTAGCATCCACATATGAGAGAAAACACATGACCCTTCACTTTCTGTGATTGGATAATCTCACTTAACATAATGTTCTCCAGGTCTATTCATTTTCCTGCAAATGACATAATTTTGTTCTTTATTGTGGGGTAGAATTCCACTGTGTATATATCCCATAATTTTGTAATCCATTCATCTGTTGATGGACACCTAGGTTGATTCCATAATTTGGCTATTGTGAATTGTGCTGATAGAGCATGGGACAGAGTTATAAATAACCCTACTGAAAACCCTATTTATTCAGGAATGATCTAGCATCTTTATACTTCCCACTGCTGCTGAATGGGAAACAGTTGCTGCTTCTCTAGAAAGCTGTACCTGAACTCTTACATCTGCGTTAGGGACCCCTCTCTGCTTTCATAACGCCATGTACTTCCACTATAGAAGCCTTCTTTGCGTTACAGTGGTGGCTGATTTTATGGGATTCTGACTTCTTTGCTAGCTCTGGAAGGAAAGGGCCAGGGTCTATATGTAGAGTTCTTATGTCCTCTATGAGCAGCATCATGATTGTGCAGTACATATCTGCTAAAAGGAGACCATGACTTCCACTGTATAGATGAAGAAATCAATGCCCAGAAAAAAATCAAGCATCACACCCAAAACCATGCAGCAGGTAATTAAAGAGAACCAGGATAGAAATCATTTAATGCCTGGATGCCTGAGCCCAAAGCCTGGGCTTCAGGGCATTATGATCCTGTTAAATTGAATCTTGTGTGTGTGTGTGTGTGTGTGTGTGTGTGTGTGTGTGTGTGGTACTGGGTATTGAACCCAGAGGCATTTTACCTATGAGCTGTACCCCCAGCCCTAATTTTTTTTATTTTGAAACAGGGTCTCACTAAGTTGCAGAAGGTCTCACTAAATTGCTGAGGCTGTCCTTGAATCTGTGATCCTCCTGTCTCAGCCTACCAAGTACTGGGATTATAGGCATGATCCACCATACCTGGCTGGTATAATCCCAAGGATTGTGATTACAACTGTGCGTCATGCCTGGCTATACTTATGCATGTGAAAGAAGCCAGATGCAGCCCATAGAGACCTAGTCCTTACCTGCCAAGGGCAAGGACATACTCCTCCAGTAGCAAGAGAGATTCTTTTGCAGAGTTTACATAGACTGAACACTGGGTCCTCCTTCAATAAGGGTGGTAGAGAGTCTTTTGACTCTCAGTAGTATGGTCTTATTTTTTTCTTTAATGTGAGACAGCAGTGTGCATGTTCCAAAAGGGGAAGGAGAAAGGTAGTGTCCAGGTAGCTATGCTTTCCCCAGGAGGCTGTGCTTCAGCTAGAGGGATTAGTAAGCAGAGGCACAGAGACAAGCCTGATGAGAACTAATCAGGACAGTGGGGAAAAAGTGATACAAGTCAATGGTTTCAGAATACTGTGAAGATGACAGTGTTTCAAAATTTAGGGACTCAGACTCCTCCAAGAAGTTTATAAAATCACTGAACCCCTCTTCCCAATAAAAAGTGTATGCATGCACATAAACTCATACTTTGAATACAGTTCTTCTGAAGTCTTGATACCAATTCATAAACTTCCTGTGGGGTTCTTCATCTCCAATTAAGCACTGCTGCATAAAGTTTTGAAAACTGGGAGGTGGGAGTTTAATTGTCTGGGATAGGAATTCTGAAAGTCAATTTTAGGCAGTCTTCTCTACATCGCAAGCTGAATACTTGCCTTTCCTCCTATATTGGGTGCTAAAGGACCAAGGAAAAATCATTGGCAACCTCAACTCGTGGGTTGATATATTGTTTCTCACCCAAGTATTAGAATCCCTCTTTTTCATGCAAGGATTTATTCCTGCTGTTCTCTCTGTCTACATCTTACAGGACAAAGAATAGGTTTTCTTTTCCTTTCCTTTGATTTATAAGGAAATAAAAATGTATTCCCTCCTCACCTCACACTGTGAGCTCCTCTAAATCCGTCATGATTACCAGCCCAACCTTTGCACATCTGTGCTGAATTACAAAATGCCCATTATACTATCCTTGCACCCCCCCATCCTGCATGCTCACATCTTACTAAACCACTCGATTCCCTTTTGTTCATCCCACACACGGTCCCGCAGCGCATTCCATCCTTGGTGGTCTGTGACAGGTCCACAGAAATAGAAGAAAATCTTTGATGCCTGGCTAATGCACAAGGGATTTCTGTTGTTCCTCATCATGATCAATGAGAAAGTGCTTGTTTTTAGTAAAAAAGGAAGGCTGGCAAACTTACGTGTAAGGTACCAGAATTAGACTGCTTTTAAAATGTACTTTGCTGTACAAGTCTGGAGATAAAACCACTGTCTTTATCCACCTTGGGATAATTCTAATTTATCCTTGGTGACAAGGGCCAACCTTGATGTTCTGCCTTTCAAATGGCCTGACCCAGCTATTGGCCTCTTATTCATGGAAGCCATGGAAGTAATTATCAGGAATGTATTGCCTCATATGGAAAGCAAAGCAATATGTTCACGATAGTTGTCCCAGAGGTTCCTTTTCTGTGTCTCCTCTCCTGAGACTTCGGTTCCTAATTTGGGGCTTTTTTTATCCAAAATCATGACCCCATGCTTGCTTTTAGGCATTATTCTTCACATGCACTACATCTTCCCACTTAGACATTGGTTTCCTTCTTGAGGAAATGAATACAATCGATTTCATTTCAGATTAATGCAATATCCCCAGACCATGTTGAATTTTGGTAATCTTCCAAAGAATATGGGCATTCAAACCAGACACAGACAGTTGAATCTTGGCTTGAATACCTTTTAATCATGCACATTTGCGCAAGTTGCTTAGCTTCTCTGAGCTCAATCTTCACATCTTGGAAATGTCACTTATTATCTCTGTCCTGGAGCAAATTATTTAACTTCTGTGAGTCTCAGTCTCTTCACATGTAATATAAGGATACCAACAGTGTCCATTCCATAGGTTTGGTGTGAAGTATGAATGAATTAATGCACACAAGCACTTAGCATACTGCCTAGGACAATGATACTCAACACATATTATCTATAATTACTATGGTTTTTACTATATACTCTTTTATTTATGTCTCAAAGATCAAGAGATTGGGTAACAACTAACATTTAAATAATACTTTAAGAAATGACTCAGGAATGGACAAAAATGAGGAAATGAATGTAGAGTGTTCTAGTGACCTAGAGAATTTAGCCTGTTGAGGGTAATTTGATCTGTGTTCGAGTTGCCAACTTGGTGTGTGAGCTCTGGGAAGTTTCCTTCACATCCTTCATCAACTTGATATTCCACTAGCAGGAATCCATCTGTTCCTAGATGCATAGATTCCCCCAACATATAGATGTGGGGAGGGAAACTACAAGTCTCTTTTTTGTTTCCAGAATTAACTTGCTGAATTTGATAATGGATTAGATTTAGAGAATACAAAGAGAGAGGTGACTTCAAGAGGATCTTTAGGATTCTGATATGAGCTACTTGGATATCTGGTTGTTCCATTTAGTGGGACAACTACTAAGAAATGGAGATTAAATGGATAGTGCCAAAACCTAATCCCCCTTCAAAAAAAAATACTTGGGTCCAGGGAGGATATGCCCATAGATGGCAGGGGTAATGCCTTTTCCATGTCAAAAAGAGGGCAGAAAAGTTGGGCATGGTGGCACACACCTCTAATCCCAGTACTTGGGAGGCTGAGACAGGAGGAATAAAGGTCCAAGGCCAGCTGCGGCAACTTAGTGAGAACCTCAGCAACTTAGACTCTCAGCAACTTAAGGAGATCCTCTTTCAAAATAAAAGATAAAATTGAGCTGGGGGTGTAGCTCAGAGATAGAACACCTCTGGGCTCAATCCCCAGTACCAAAAAAAAAAAAAAAAAGGGCATAAGAGAACAAGTTAGATATAGGTCAGTTTGAATGGTTTGAATGGCACTGGGTTAATGTTTTTATCACCGGGTTAATGTTACGAATTGAAGCTACTAGCCCTATGCGACTGCTTATTGCTTTTAGGAAAGGACTCATAGCAAGTCTGTGTGTATTGATGGTGAGCTTGGAGAGGAAAGATGGTAAAATGTTGGAGAACAGGGAAAGTTTGTCCTAACTTGGGTGTGGAGGCAAGGTCACAGCGCGATCATGGGAGTAACCGGATTGAGCAGAATGGAGGAGCTGGTGAAGATCAAGACCCGAGAAGGCGGCTCCGTTTGGAAGCTGAAACTTGCTGAGATACACACATATACCCTTGCTGGCAGCAGTCAAGATCAAGAAGTGCACACTTCCTGTGGTTCAGGGGGCGGAGCTCCGACTGACACTCTCTCCTCACTTAGAACACACATAATACCATCTTTTTTTTTTTTTGGTACTGGGGATTGAACCGAGGGCCATTCTGCCAATGAGCTACACCCCCAGTCCTATTTTATTCTTTATTTTGTAACAGGGTCTCTTAACAGGATTCTTTGGTGCATGTCTCCAAGGCGCAGCCGGTTCAGGTCCCACCCTCATCCCCAGGAGAGCTATTTTCCACTTCTCTCTACCTAGGAAGCTACCTAGCGGGTCTCTGCTGTCCTGTTTGAAGTCTCCCTTCTGACTTTATTGCTTCAAATTAGTCCTCTTAAGTCAGCCCTTTCAAAGGAAGGCAGGAACAGGACTTCAGCGTAGTTTCTTTAGTGGTTCTCCAGTTCCAGAAATCAAAGAGAGGGGTTGGTAGTCGAAGTGTGGTAATGAGCTCACAGGAGCCTGTAAACTGGGGTCAGTAACCTTGCCTCTGAGGGAGATTCATGCCCTTCACAGTGAGGGAAGCCCGTGGCTGCCACAGAGGTGCTGAAGGTTGAACCAGGAGAGAGTAGGATTCTCATTCTGACTTTGCTACCTTTTGTCTAGGTGACCTTAGGGCTAAAACGATACCACTTGACCACTCTCAACTTTAGTTCACAATGGTAAGCAGCATTGCTTCTCAGGTCCCTTCTACTTCAAAGCTCTGCTTTTGGAAACATGCTCCATAGTGGAAAGATTACTATTCTTATCATCTTGTTTCAAAAACCTGCATTCACATTTCATCATCACCAAGGATATCTATGAGATTTTCAGCAAGTTCCTAAACATCTGTGCACATGCCTCTTGTTTGTAAATTGGAGATAACATGTATTTGTATTTCCTAGTTATTCTGATGATTAAATGGATTAATATGGGGAAGAGGTAACTTTGAGATCCACAGGAAGTGATTGATTAGCCAGAGTCACCTTGCTGCATGCTATATGTGAAAGATTTAGGGGCATCGTGAACTTTTGCTACGTGACTTTTCTTGTATGTGCATGGCTGAACCACATGTGGACCTACAGAAGGAGATTATCAACAAGATATAAATTAAGATCAGTACAGATAGCGCCAATCTATCTCAAAATATTTTCAGCAACTTTATAAATGATTGAAATTCTACCATCAGAAACAGAGTGCTTAGAAGTCTATGGCAAACTTCTTAAACAAAATATCCTAAAGTGGGAACAGATTGAATGCGACTAGCATTCACCTCACAGGGGGATGATTTGAAAGAGGCAGCAGCAATAGCAATCATGGGTCCCTGTCCTGTTTCAGGGGCTGCCTGAATGCTAAGTAGAGATATTTCTTGACTAAGAGCCCCCATAAAGTTCCTGGTTTCTGAGCAGTTGGATGATGGGGTGTTCCAACTGGAGTTGGGTTATAAAAGCTGAAAAGACCTCTTCAATTCCAACAATCAATGCCCTATGAACCCAGGATCAGTTCAGGTCACTAGGAGGAGGAAGAGGTAGCCTGTAGTAGAGTAGGGATATAAACAGGGTAAGGGAAGAGAAGAGCCCAAAATGGAATAGCTCAGAGTCCAAGGATCACAAGAGAGAGTCAGACAGTCATCATGGAATAGAGCGAAAGGCTTTATGACAATAGAAGGAAGGGAGGAGAAAGAACAAGAGTTAGAGAACATTTTTTTTCTTTCCTTGAGTATTCTGATCCCCTGGAAATTGACAAGAGGCTGCTCTGCATTCTTCCCTTGTACATGTTGAGAAGGTCAACAGGAAAGATAGCATTGGATGACACTAGATCCTCTTGGGGCAGAGGCCTTGGGAGCTCACCCATGCAACAGAACACAAGGCAAGGCTGACTCTGCAACATCTAACATCATCTGTCTGCTGGCCTGGCACCATGATTAATCTAGGATTTCACCATACTAATGGTGAAATCACCAGTATTTCTCAACAGTAAAGTGATCAACCATAAAGAAGCACAAAACATGTGCTCCATAATGCAGAGTAAGAAAGATAGAGAAGATGGGAGGAAGGTCCTCATCTTCCAACCTTGACCAGTGACCTCCCTGCTTGTGGCCTTGGTCTTAATTGTCCTTCATTCTTTCCCAGCAGGAAGAAATCTATGTTTGTATTTGGTTCAGGCATGGATAGCTAAGCAGTGGTGAATTTAATGAAGGAAAATTAAAACCCCAAATATAAGTGCCATGACTTGAAACCCAGGGAGCATTCCACAACATCAGTGCTGGGAAACAGTGTCTGAGAACTTTCCATAAACAAATTAATTACAGCCAAAATGATCCTGAATCACTTAGACCTCCAACTGCTATGGCTAAAAATGTTTTTTCATACAAAGAGGCAACTGTATAAACAAAAAGCTTAGACTACAACCATTTTTCAGTTCCCTACTTAAAATCAGAAAAATCTTCACCCCAAATCCTTTCCCCCTTTTTGGCCTTGACTCTTGGAAATGATACTTGACCTTTGCATTTCCTCACCCCACCCCAAGTAACCCCTAATAGAGAAGAGAATTATGACCAATAAATTAATCCATTTGTGTAATTGGCAATATCTTTTGGTTTGGATTCTTGTCGTTTCTGTTCTTTCTGGTGTAAAATCATGATGATGATTGTAAAGATAATTAAGCCTGTCTTGACCCAGAGAAATTCATTACTCATTCAAAAAGTCTGAGAATTTTTTTATATTCAAACCTGGTTGAGTCTATAGCTTCTAAGAGCCATTTGCTTAAGAAGGGATGAGGACAGGGGCACACCCTCACGCATATTGTTGAGACAGACAACCAGGATGAGAGCTAAAATATTCAGCATATTATCTCTTAGAGGCCACTACATACCACCCACATATAGCCTCATTGTAGGGTAGGGAGGCTGCCCTAAACAAAGGATAGAAGTGATTATAAAACCAAATTAGAGGAGATTGAACATAGAGATGACAGGAGGGAGAGAGAAAAAAAAGAATCTTCCCCCCAAATTTCCTGTTCAAAACAAGCATGCAAAATAAAATTACAAAAGCAATCCAGTGCTAAGTCAGGTTGACATAATCAGCAATTAGATCACAATTCGAGTCTGACAAAATATGTTTAAAATGTTAAGCAATTCATAAAGCGCAACACCATTTGAAAGAAGAAGCAACACAAAGTCAGGCAAAAATTAATACAAAAGCATAGAGATAAAAACAAATTCTTCTGGAGAAAAAAACTGCCAATGAATAAAATGTGAAATAAACCGGAGAGTGGTAGACTTCCAAAAATACAGCTTACGAGAAAAGTAGCAAATTGATACATGCCACTGAGATAGTCATTCAAAGCCCAGCAAAGAGACTCCCTGAGAGAAATTTAAAACATCAGTTAAATGAAATGAACAGATAGCTTTCAGGGGCTGACGTGGGAACCAAATATTTTCAGAAAAAAATAGTAGACAAGAAACAATAGAAGAGATATTGATGGAAAAATTTCAACAGTCTCATGTAGAAGGGGAATCATGCCTAAGAAGTGGCAACCCAACTGATGAGTGATCTGAAAACCAAATCCAAGGATGAGTTTCCCACGCAGACACATACAGCAGGCATACCATGGCAAAATGGGGCATATCCTAGGAATGCCACAGATAGCTTAACTTTATTCAATATGTCAAATTTGCAATTATGTGATCTCAAAAGACATAAAAAGAATTTGAGAAAATCCAATGCTCATTCCTGACTTAAATGATAAATGTCAAAAAGTTAGAAGAATTCTGTTTGTAGTCAGAAACACAAATGCTCACTATTACCATTTCTACTCAACACCATTGAGAAGTCTAAGCCAATAAAATAAGAAAAATAAAATTGTTTCCAGAAATCGAAAATTAATATGTTAAGAACTATTTACTTAATGCAGACACAATAATATATAGAGAAAAAGCAAAATAATCTAGACATTTTAAAAATGAATAGTAACATTCTGGATATATGATTTGCATGCCAAAAAATCCAGTGGACAGTAAAAGCTAAATTGAAAATTCAGAAGAATGGATAGTTTTTGTGAGGTAGAGAGAGAGAGAGACAGAGAAAGAGAAAGGAGAGAAAAAATAAAATAAAAGGAAGACAGCCTTCTTCATCATAGCAACAAGAATTATGATTCATCCAGAAATAAACTTAGCAATATGTATTTTAAAAATCTATGAGTAAATATACAAAAATTATTTGAAAGACACTAAATTCCAGGAAAGAGGAGATGACTAATTTGTCATAATGAAAGTGCTTCTGAGTTAATTCCAAGAATAGAGATGCCAAAAATCTTACAAGTTTTCAAGGAAGTTCCTCAAAAAAATGCACTGTGCTACCCCACTCAAATTTGCAACAGCCTAGTTTTACTGAGAAATATTGATCTAAATAAGTGGAAAAATAACAGATATTAGTTAATGAAGATTATTAAGGAGACTCAGTATGATGAGGATGTAAACATTCTCCAAATTGATTTTAGCAAATTTCCATTGAAAGGAGTGGAGAATTATTATGCTATATTTTTGTCACGAGGTAGATATTCTAAGATTCTTTTCTAGTTTCATTACTATTTTCCTATTTCTTATATTATAGCATTGTCATAAAAATGATTCTTCGTTCAATTTATAGCTGAAAATCCTAAAGAATGAAGATGTGGACATTTTTTTTCAAAATGTCTCAGATGGAATCAGAATGACTATCAATGGGTTTCAGCCGGGTGTGGTGGCGAACACTTGTAATCCCAGTACTTTGGGAGGCAGAGACCGGAGGATCCGGGTTCACAGCCAGCCTCAGCTCTCTCTCTCTCTCTATCTACCTAGTGAGGCCCTCCGCAACTTCATGAGACCGGGTTTCAAAATAAAGTATAAAAAAATAGGGCCGGGGGTATAGCGTGGAGGTAGAACACCTCTGGGTTCAATCCCCGGTACCGCAAAAAAAAAAAAAAAAAAAAAAAAA
>PVJS01065011.1:0-10089 GCA_004027185.1 Glis glis | reverse complement strand
AAAAAAAAAAAAAAAAAAAATTTACCTAGATGGAGCTGGGGGTGCAGCTCGGTGCTTAGCGCGTGCCCAGCGTGTGAGGCCCTGGGTTCTGCCCTGCCATGCACGCACCCACAGATTCATCTAGATCAATGGTGAACATTTGTATTATGTGACATCGCAAATGTTGTTCTCCTTTGAGCTGTGCAGTTCACGTGGGTATTGAAAAATGGCCAGTAGGACAAAGGAAATGGATGTCTAATTTAATTTATTAAGAGTCTAAATTTAAAAATGGCATGCGATTAGAGTGACTCAGCTTTCTGGTTTGCCCGGCAGGATGCTCAGGGCTAAAACCAGGACCGGGCTGGGTGAATGGGGATGAATTCTGGTCCCCGTAAATGTATAGAATCCTGTGTAATGTGTTTAGAACAATATTTGAGGGGAGTGGTACTGGGGATTGAATCTAGGGGTGTTCTACCTCTGAGCTACACCCCCAGCCCTTTTTATTTATTGATTTTTTTTGTGATACTGGGGATTGAACCCAGAAGCATTCTACCTCCAAGCTACACCCCCAGCTGTATTTTATTTTTATTTGGAAACAGGGTCTCCCTAGGTTGATGAGAGTCTTCACTACTTGCTGAGGCTGTCCTCGAACCTGCGATCCTCCTGTCTCAGCCTCCCAAGTACTGGGATTACAGGTGTATGCCACCAGGCCTGGATTACAGTCAATTTTTAAACATATCCATCAGCCCTCAAAAAAAAAAAAAAATAAAAGCCCTGTGCCATGAGCCGTCAGCCCTTCCCCTCCCTAGTCCCTGGCACCAAGAGTCACTTCTTGTCTCTCAATTCACCTGTTTTGGACCCTTCCTATCCATGGAGCCTCGCTCTTCAGGGCCTTTGGTTTTTTGTTTTTTTTTTTTTTTGTGGTACCGGGGATTGAATCCAGGGGCGTTCTACCTCCGCGCTACACCCCCGGCCCTATTTTTATACTTTATTTTGAAACCGGGTCTCATGAAGTTGCGGAGGCCTCACTAAGTAGCTGAGGCTGGCCGCGAACCCGGATCCTCCAGTCTCTGCTTCCCAAGTACTGGGATGACAAGCGTGCGCCACCACGCCCGGCTTTCTTTGGGGCCTTTGTATCTGGTTCTCTCACGGAGCACTCTGTCCTCAAGCTCCATTAACTTTCCATCCTCCTGCCTCAGCCTCCCGAGTTGCTGGGATTATAGATGTGGCCACTGCACCTGGCTTGGGTAACTTTTTTCTTTTCTTTTGGTACTGGGGATTGAACTCAGGGGCATTCTAGCACTCAGCTACACCTCCAGTCCCATTTTATTTTTTATTTTTGAAACAGGGTCTTGCTCAGTTGCCGAGGGTCTCTCTAAATTTGCTGAGGCTGGCCTTGAACTTGCAATCCTCCTGTCTCAGCCTCCCAAGTACTGGGATTCTAGGTGTTCGCCACCATGCCTTCCTTGAGTAATTTTTACACTGCTATAACTTTAGACTTAACAGTTTTAAAGTTGGAAGAAAATCTCCTGAATCTATCCTTCATCCAGTTTTCTCAGGGAAGTCTTCCTTTGCCTTTTACTTTGTCCTTATTTCTTTGTGTGTATATAAATATGTATCTATGAAAGCCGGGCGTGGTGGCGCACGCTTGTAATCCCAGTACTTGGGAGGCTGAGACCTGAGGATCTGGGTTCGTGGCCAGCCTCAGCTACTTAGTGAGGCCCTCCGCAACTTCGTGAGACCCTGTTTCAAAATAAAGAATAAAAAATAGGGCCGGGGGTGTAGCTCGGAGGTAGAACGCCCCTGGGTTCAATCCCCAGTACCGCAAAAAAAAAAAAATATGTATCTATGAATTATGTGTATTTCCTCTCCTGCTCAATTAACTCAGAGTATATTGCAGTCTGTGCTCTGCTGGCCCTGAATACAGAACAGCAAACTGGGGTGTGTGTGTGTGTGTGTGTGTGTGTGTGTGTGTGTGTGTGTAACTGGGGATTGAACCCAGGGGTGTTCTATCTCTGAGCTACACCCCAACCCTTTTTATTTATTTATTTTTGTTTTGTTTTGTTTTGAAAGAGGGTCTCGCTAGTTGCTGAAAGTCTCGCTAAATCGCTAAGGTTAGTCTGCAACCTGCGATCCTCCTGTCTCAGCCTCCCAGCAGACGATTAGAATTTTTAAAATTCTCTCTTTGAATCCACTGTAAAGAAAAGAATGCATGCTGGGCATGGGGTGCACCCCTGAATCCCAGTACTTGGGAGGCTGAGACAGGAGGATCGCAGGTTCAAGGTCAGCCTCAGCAACTCAGTGAGACCCTCAGCAACTTAGACCCTGTTTCAAAATAAAAAATAAAATGGGACACCGGGCGTGGTGGCGCACGCTTGTAATCCCAGTACTTGGGAGTCTGCGACAGAAGGATCGCAGGTTCGCGGCCAGCCTCAGCTACTTAGTGAGGCTCCCTGCAACTTAGTGAGACCCTGTTTCAAAGTAAAGAATAAAAATAAGGCTGGGGGTGTAGCTTGGAGGTAGAATGTCCCTGGGTTCAATCCCCAGTACCACACACACAAAAAAATGGGTCTGGGGGTGTAGCCCGGAGGTAGATAGAATGCCCCTAGGTTCAATCGCCAGTACCATGGGGAAAATCTTTTGAATAGTTCAGTTGTGTGTGTGTGTGTGTGTGTGTGTGTGTGTGTTTTGTAGTACCTGTGTCCTACCTATGAAACCTTCGCCTGTGCTTTCTTCTGGATGTGTTACGGTTTTAGCTTACCCGTTAGGTGGACTGGCTTTGAGTTTGTCTGAGTACAGTCCATCATGATGACGGTCTAGACCATGAAGACATCCACACCTCCCGCAGAGAAGGCCTAAGAACGCTCAGCTCTCCCACACTGAGCCTGTGCATGGACTGCCATTCAAGCAGTCTTGCCAGCGCTTCCTGGGCGGCCACGTGCCGCACCCGAGCTCTGCACAGCCCCACCCGAGTCACCCTGGGCCAGCCTCGGGGACCTGGGAGCACAGCGCCTTCTACCCGAGAAAGGCTGAGACCAGGTGTCCAGAAGGAGAGGATGGGGGTGAGGTGGGCGGGATGGGGGGAGGCAGCAGAATGGATATGCACTCAGAGCCACTCCTCTGTCCCTCTCCTGCCTCGTGGACACTTACACATGCCTCCATATTGGGACAGACTTATTATATATGCCACTTTCTCGCCAGGCGTGGTGGCACACACCTGTCATCCCAGTACTTGGGAGGCTGATACAGAAGGATCGCAGGTTTGAGGCCAGCTTCAGCAACGTAATGAGGCCATCCGCAACTTAGCAAGATCCTGTTTCAAAATAAAAAATAAAATACAGCTGGGGGTATATAGCTCGGAGGCAGAAAGTCCCTGGGTTGAGCCTCCAGTTTCCAAAAACAAAACAAAAAAACCATTTTTTTTTTTTTTGCGGTACCGGGGATTGAACCCAGGGGTGTTCTACCTCCGTGCTACACCCCCGGCCCTATTTTTTACACTTTATTTTGAAACCGGGTCTCACGAAGTTGCGGAGGGCCTCACTAGGTAAAGAGAGAGAGAGAGAGAGACAGGGAGAGAGAGACAGAGAGAGAGAGAGAGAGCTGAGGCTGGCCGTGAACCCGGATCCTCCGATTTCCGCCTCCCAAAGTACTGGGATTACAAGCGTGCGCCACCACGCCCGGTGCAAAAAAACCATTTTCTAATATGATTAATATTTTGCCCCCACTTTCTGTAATCTAAGAAGAAGGAGTGCAAGGATTTAATTTTTAACTGTATCTCCTGAACAGTTTGGGACACAGATGCTTAATGCGTGTTCATTAGAGAAAATGCACACATTTTTGTTTCTGCACACAGGACGTCTTGGAAGGTTGTCCTAGGTTGTCACAAGACAGTCTTTTGTCTCTGAGAATGGGAGACAGGGGTTGGGAGGGAAAGACTTCTTGAATATCTGCTGGGTTCATCCAAGGCACAATGGAAATAGTTGCAAATGTGAAAATGTGAGTTAGGTCGCCATCTAGTGTCCAAGACGGAAACCACACATGTTCATTGGTAAGAAAAGCCACGTAGAAAATAGAACCCAAGGAAGAATTTGAGCGTGTGCTAGCACGGCGAGCGGGTTGGATGCAATGAGCATTTATTGCTGATTTTTGCGCTTATTGTTAACCTGGGTAACCTGATTCCACTGGAGGCCACGCCCCCAGCCTGGCCGCGGGGCTCCGCTAAGCTCCTAGCCACGCCCTGGGGCGGATCCGATATAACCACGCCTATAGCGTCATTCTGGATTTGGCCACGCCCCAGGGGCGGGACTTGGACACCGGGTCCAATAGCGTCTCGGTGGGCGGGCACTAGCGTTTCTCTGATCAGTGATTGGAGGCTCCACCAATCCTAAACCTCAGGCTCGCCTTCTCTTCCGCTTTCGTCATAGCCGGAAGCGGAAGCTCAGGCCATCGCTTGCGCTGGCCGTCGCTGTCCCTTGCGTCCTCCTCTCCTGAGGACCGTTCCTTCTCTGTCCATCGCGCCTGGCCCCGCTAGTCCTTGGCGGCTGGGGCTCGGCCTGGGCGGGCGGCGTCTGGGGGCGGGTGGGTCCAAGGGCGGGGTTGGAGTTCAAAGGGCAGGGGGCGGGATCGTTTTAAAGGAGGCGTTCCCAGAGGCGGCTCCTGAGGTCGGTGGACCCGAGTTGGGCCTCGCAGGTCTCTGATGGCGGCGCGGGAGTTTTTATTTGTTTTTGGTACTGGGGATTAAACCCAGGCGCATTCTGCTTCCGAGCTACACCCCCAGCCCTATTTTATTTCTTATATTGAAACAGGGTCTCACTACTTGCTAAGGTTGTCCTCGAACTTGCGATCTTCTGTCTCAGCCTCCCAAGTACTGGGATTACAGGCGTGCACCACCACGCCCGGATGCGCGGAGAGTTTTTTTTTTTTTTTTTTTTTTTTGCGGTACCGGGGATGGAACCCAGGGGCATTCTACCTCCGAGCTACACCCCCGGTCCTATTTTTTATCCTTTATTTTGAAACCGGGTCTCACGAAGTTGCAGAGGGCCTCACTAAGTAGCTGAGGCTGGCCGCGAACCTGCGATCCTCCGATCTCCGCCTCCCAAGTACTGGGGTGACAAGCGTGCGCCACCACGCCCGATGCGCACGGAGAATTTTGACCCCACGGACTTTGGGACCCGCCATAGGATTTGGGGGGAGGGTGGGGCTTGGGAGAATCGAAACGCAGCGCGGTCTGCAGTGGCTCAGAGTAAATCAGGGCCACGCCGGGTCTGGACTGCGAAGTGGACCCGGGTCCTGTTTCCTTGGGAACCGTGAGATGAGATAGCCCGGGGATTATTGTGTTCAGAAACCCCTTATCTGAGCCCTGCACCTGGGTTGGCAATGGAGACGATTCTCTGTGTGCCAGAGAATCAGATCCTGAGGCAGGAGAGGGACGCTTCCTTGTTCCTGATCCCATTTCCACCAGTCTATGATTTCACTGGGCAGAGCTTTCAACGAGTTAAAAGAAAGGATATTGTTTTGACACTTGATAGCTGCTGCGTCAAGTTTTGACACTTGATAGATCCTTGGGAGATCTCCTGTTTCCTGCTAATTTTGCAGCCGGCGTTATCTGGGTGTGTCCTCCCAGCCTGACGAATGTCCACACAGATACTTTTCTCAGTCATAGCTGATTTTAGTATCTCATTGCAATTCCCTGCTCGGAGACTTTGTGCTTAGCTGGGCGCCAGCCTTAATCAAGTCCCAGGTGGTATTAGACAGATTGCTGCTAAATTGCTCAGTGCCTCGGTTTCCACATCTGTAAAATGAGATTAGGGACTAGTACAGTCACCTGGAAAATGAGGTTACGTAATCGTACAAGGAGAGTAATCAGACCTCTGTAAGGTGCTGCCCTTGTGACCATAATATTTTTGGGGGGTGGGGTGGGGTGCTGGGGATGGAACCCAGGCTCTTCACATGCTTAGCACATGCCCCACCGCCCCCAGCCCTGTCAATACTATTTTTATGGCGCTCCATGTTTGAGAAACATAATTTACATGCAACGTGTATGTGATTTGTATAATTATCGGATGAACGGGAGCAGTTTTTCCTTGTGAAAAATAGGGCTAAATAGGGTCCCACACAGTATGCCTGGCAAACGAGGTCTTGCAAATGTGTCCCCTTTCACTTGAGCGAGTCCCTTGAAAGGTACTAAAAGTTCCAGTTGCTTCTGTGGATTTTCAGAGACATCTGCAGCATATGGAAACATCCATGGGCACCCTGTATCCAGTGGTTCTGTATCCTTGGATACAACCATCCTGGGGTTGAGAATACTTTAAAAATAATGTGTCTGCATGGAATATGTACAGACTTTTTTCTTGTCATTATTCCCTAAACAATATAGTGTAACAACTATTTACATAACATTATATTATATTAGATAATCCAGAGGTGATTTAGAGTCTACAGGTGGATGCGCACAGGTTCCATGCAAGTCCTACACATTTTATACAAAGGACTTGGTCATCTAGGGATTTTGGTGTCTGTGGGGATCCTGGACCCCATCCCCCACAGATACTGCGGGACAACTGTATTCTTTTTTTTTTTGGAACTGGGAATTGAACTCAGGGGCATTCTACCTCCAAGCTACACCCCCAGCCTATTTTTTATTCTTTATTTTGAAACAGGGTCCCACAAAGTTGCGGAGGGCCTCACTAAGTAGCTGAGGCTGGCCTGGAACCTGCGATCTTCCTGTCTCAGCCTCCCAAGTACTGGGATTACAAGTGTGTGGCACCACGCCCAGCTCAACTGTATTCTTTTTTGGTAGTGTAGCTCTGCCACTAAGTTACATTCCTGATCACCCTTTTTTGGTACTGGGGATTGAACTTGGAGGCATTCTACCTCTGAGCTACACCCCCAGCCCTATTTTTTATTTTTATTTTGAAACGGAGTCTTGCTACGTTGATGAAAGTCTTACTACTTGCTGAGGTTGTCCTCAAACCTGCGATCCTCCCGTCTCAGCCTCCCAAAGACTGTGATGACAGGCGTGGGCCACCACGCCTGGCTTATTTTATTTTATTTTGAAACAGGATCTCACTAAGTAGCTGAGGATGGTCATGAATCTGTGATCCTTCTGTCTTAGCCTTCCAAGTACTGGGATTACAAACGTGTGCCCCCATGCCTGGCTTTACTTTTTTATTTTGAACCAGTCTTGCTAAGTTGCTGAGGCTGGCCTCAAACCTGCGATCTTCCTGTTTCAGCCTCCTAAGCACTAGGATCACAGGTGTTTGCCACCATACGTGGCCCCAGCCCTTTTAAGATTTTTTTAATTTTAGCTGGGCATGGTGGTGCACTCTTGTAATCCTAGTACTTGGGAGGCTGAGACAGGAGGATCGCAGGTTCCAGGCCAGCCTCAGCTACTTAGTGAGGCCCTCCACAACTTAGTGAGACCCAGTTTCAAAATAAAGAATAAAATATAGGGCTGGGGGTGTAGCTTGGAGGTAGAATGCCCCTGGGTTCAATCCCCAGAACCGCAAAAATAAATAGCATCTCAAAATGGAGTTGGGAGGCTATTGGGGGACCAGGGCCTATGCCTGCATTAAGGGGCTGCCTGGGAAATTAAAAAAAATTGTGCTGGGGATTGAGCCCAGGGGTGCTCTACCACTGAGCTTGCACCCCCAGCCCTTATTTAAAAAATATTTTTTGCAGCCGGGCGTGGTGGTGCACGCTTGTAATCCCAGTACTTTGGGAGGCAGAGATTGGAGGATCTGGGTTCGCGGCCAGTCTCAGCTCTCTCTCTCTCTCTCTCTCTCTCTCTCTCTACTTAGTGAGGCCCTCCGCAACTTCGTGAGACCCAATTTCAAAATAAAGTATAAAAAAAAATAGGGCCGGGGGTGTAGCGCGGAGGTAGAACGCCCCTGGGTTCAATCCCAGGTACCGCAAAAAAAAAAATTTTTTTTTGCAATCATTCTGATTGCCCAATCAGAATGGCAATCATTAAGAAGCCAAACAAAAATAAATGTTGGCGAGGATGTGGGGAAGTAGGGACTCTCCTGCACTGTTGGTGGGATTGCAAACTAATTCAACCACTATGGAGATCCATGTGGAGATTCCTCAGAAAACTGGGAATGGATCCACCATATGATCCGGTTATACCACTACTGGGTATCATACCAAAGGGATTGAAACCAGAAAACTACAGCAATTTATGCATACCCATGTTCATAGCACCACAATTCACAATAGCCAAAATATGGAACCAACCTAGGTGTCCATCAACAGATGGATGGATGGATCACAAAATTATGGGAAATACACACAGTGGAATTCTACTCAGCAACAAAGAAGAACAAAATAATATCATTTACAAGAAAATGGAAGGACCTGGAGAACATTATGTTAGTGAGATCAGCCAATCACAGAAAGAGAAGGGTCATATGTTTTCTCTAATATGTGTAAGCTAGGGAGTAACGAGGACACAAGAGGGCCTCCAGGCAGTAGTGGAGAAGCCGCAGTGGAGCCAGGGAAGTGGTCTAAGGGAAGGGGAAGAATGAAGTTCATTAATGGAATTACTACCATTGACCATGTGTACACATGAGAATATACCAGCGTCAATCTCAGCACTCTGTATGGGGGAGGGAAAGTAGGGGGGCGCACCAAGTGCTGTGTGATGTATGTTACGGTCAACTTGAATTTCACTGTGATGTGAGACTATAATGCACCAATAAAAGCACAAAAAAATTTTTTTTATTCTTTATTTTGAAACAGGGTCTCACTAAGTTGCGGAGGGCCTCACTAAGTAGCTGAGGCTGGCCACGAACCCGGATCCTCTGGTCTCAGCCTCCCAAGTACTGGGATTACAAGTGTGCGCCACCATGCCCAGCTTAAAAAATTTTTTTTGTGGTACTGGGGATTGAACCCAGAGGCATTCTACCTTCGAGTTACACCCCAGCCCGATTTTATTTCTTATTTGGAAGCAGGGTCTCACTAGTTGATGAGTCTCATTACTTGCCGAGGCTGTCCTCGAACCTGCGATCCTCCTGTCTCAGCCTCCCAAGTACTTGGATTATAGGTGTGCGCCACCACGCTCGGCTTATTTTAAAATTTTGAGACAGGGTCTTGCTAAGTTGTTGAGGCTGTCCTCGAACCTGTGATCCTCCTGTCTCAGCCTCCCGAGTACTGGGATTACAAGCATGCGTGACAAGGCCCAGCATAATACCAACTTTTTTTTTTTTTTTTTTTTTGCGGTACCGGGGATTGAACCCAGGGGTGTTCTACCTCCGTGCTACACCCCCGGCCCTATTTTTATACTTTATTTTGAAACCGGGTCTCACGAAGTTGCGGAGGGCCTCACTAGGAAGAGAGAGAGAGAGAGAGCTGAGGCTGGCCGCGAACCCAGATCCTCCGGTCTTTGCCTCCCAAAGTAATGGGATTACAAGCATGCGCCACCACGCCCGGCTTAATGCCAACTTTTAACTGGGCCACGGTCTGACAGGCCATTGCCATCTAGTCATTGAGACACAGCGGAGCAACTGTCACGAATGACCAACAAAGTTCACACCTAAAGAAAGTCCTTCCAGTCCATCACGTGCAGCCTGGTGATGCACGGTGTAGTGTTGAACGGCTTCTCTGCACCAGCTGCCTTTCTTTTCATGTTATTTATGGAATTTCCTAGGCCCTCAGCTTCTCCTCCCCTTTAAAAGACCCGAGCAAGCTGGGCGTGGTGCTGCGTGCCTGTAATTCCAGTACTTGGGAGTCTGAGACAGGAGGATCATAGGCTCAAGGACAGCCTCAGCAAGTAGTGAGACTCTCATCAACCTAGTGAGACCCTGTTTCAAAATAAATAAATAAATAAAAAGGGCTGGGGGTAGCCAGGCGTGGTGGTGCACGCTTGTAATCCTAGTACTTGGGAGGCTGAGACAGGAGGATCTGGGTTGACGGCCAGCCTCAGCTACTTAGTGAGGCCCTCCGCAACTTAGTGAGACCCTGTTTCAAAATAAAGAATAGAAAATAGGGTGCTTGTAATCCCAGTACTTTGGGAGGCGGAGACCGGAGGATCCGGGTTCGCGGCCAGCCTCAGCTCTCTCTCTCTCTCTCTCTCTCTCTCTCTCTCTCTCTCTCTACTTTGTGACGCCCTCC
>PVJS01065010.1:0-10090 GCA_004027185.1 Glis glis | reverse complement strand
TACACAAACCTATAAGACTCAATCACTATCTGGAGCATGAAAGGGAGGGAAGGGGGAGGGAATAGGGTGGGATTGGAGGGAGGGCTAAATGTGCAATGTGTGCATGTATGATGTTCATACCCTGACATATATCAAAATGTATAATTATAATTTACAATGCACCAATAAATGAACATAAAAAGTTAAAAAAAAAAATAAAAAAATAAAGGTATTACTACTGGTTTCACCAGCATGTGGGAGGAAGGAGGGTGTAGTGGGGTGGGATGTGGAAGGAAGTAAACCAGAAGCTGTGTGCATGTATATTTGTACCTCATTGAACCTCACTATGATGTATAATTACAATGCACTAATAAAGATATTTTAAAAGTTAAAAAAAAAAAAAAATAAAGCAGTCAGTCTCAATAAATCAAGGATGTATGGTTTCTCTCATATGTGGAAGCTACAGAGAAAATAGGAAAGGAAAAGAATTTCATGATAATAATGAATGAGACCAGTAGAATGGTGGAAAGGGATGGGGGGAGGGAGGAGGAAAAGGAGACTTGAGGAAGGAAAGAGACCAAATAATAATATGTCCATACATGAAGGTATCACTAACAACCTTACTAGCATGTATGGGATGAGGAAGGGGGTATCAGGGTAGGTTTTGGGGGGGACCACATCATGAGATGTTGTGTGCATGTATGAATGTATCACTTTGAATCTCAATATGATGTATTATATAATTACATTGCACCAATAAAATTATAAATAAATAAATAAAAATAAGAAATAATCTCCACAATGATGTAGATGATCTGGGCCAGAAAAGGTAAGTCTAATACACTCCTAGAAATGGAGACCTACAAACTCTGCAGCCAGAGGATTCTGCTTGCTAGATTGGGGTGAGCTAGTCCAATGGAGGTAAAAGCATCTACAGAAAATATATTACATAATAATCCCATTGAGTGTATTTATTTTGATTAAATTGATTTTTGTAGAGTCACCAAATGGTTCTTTGATGACTAAGATTTTTCTGAAACATCCCAGATTGGAATCCCATAGATAAGTACTGTGGTTTCATTGCATTTTCTGGTTGGTTTTAATGTACTCATGAAACTTTATTTTTAATATTACTCTCTTCTCATGTATGAGAGTTTTTGCCTCTTTCTCTCTCCACTTACCTTGAAAGTAAAACAACTAGAAACATGGCAGGTGTAACGTGGACTGCTTTTGAATACCTGACATATAACTGCACTATCTTCTTTTCTGTACTGATTCATTTCCCTGGCAACCTGGAAATAATTTACTCTTTCCCTTGTATATCTCCTGTCATGGGGACACAGAGTTTGCTTAGATATATGGTCCTTTTAAAATAATCTTTAAACTTTTATCCATTCTCTGCTTCTTACGGTAGAGTTAATCATATCTTAGGAGCTGAAATCCAGGATGGTGGTGGATCCTATTGCTTTCTACCAGAAATCATAAGGTACTATGTGGGTTGTTTCCTCATGAACCAATCATTTAGAGAGATATTTATTAATCCGAAATGAAAATCTCTCACACAAATAAAAATGTACTTCTGCACCAAACCCGCTGGTACTGAAGGGTAAGATGTGGCATAAATTGTCAAAAATCTTTGTCTATAGCCAGCCTTGGAAGGGAGGCAAACATTTTGTTTGTTTGACTAGGATTAGCTTCTTTCTAACTACCATCCTTAAGATGAATAATCTGAGAAAAGATGAAATTAATAATTTATTCACTATT
This sequence comes from Glis glis, assembly GCA_004027185.1. Lineage (NCBI taxonomy): Eukaryota > Metazoa > Chordata > Mammalia > Rodentia > Gliridae > Glis > Glis glis. Next base: position 8,347 of record PVJS01065010.1, on the reverse strand, counting down.
CCAACCCCTGGTCTAGCTGTTCCAGAGCTTGCTGAGAGGCTGAGATGAACTGAAAGACTTTCACACTCTATTGGCAATCAATTGACTCCTGAGGACCATTTCAACCCTACCCTCCTGTGTCTCAGGAGAGAGACCATATTCATTATAGATGGACTGATGTTAGTTAAAATGAATATACTCACTGTGTCCTATTGTCCTAGGATGTGGTTTGATAATAAAGTTGGACAGAGAAAAACAAGAAAATTCTAGCTAGGATAATGTAGTAACCTGCAAAAATAAAATTAGAAGAAGACATTTGGATTTTTCCTAGACTCTTTATGAAAAGCTTACTGCTAAGTAAACACTCAGATTTAATGTAACCTTGTGGGAAAAGCTGAATTGGGTTGTATCCCATAAAGGGGCCAGGCACTGTGGCACTTACACAAGGTATGAATCTGGAGAATGAGGTCATAGCAGCTTGGATGCCAACTAACAACTTGGTGATCCTGAGCCGCTTCTGTCTATGTCCTACTAATTCTTGCTTACAGAGTACACTTGATTTTTTAAATATTCAAGTTAAAGCAGTCTGAGGAAGAATTTATGGCCTAAGAACCTTCTGAGGACTATCCTGAGTTATGAGCTCTAATCATTGCCAGTTTATTGTTATTATCTCTATATATAGGTCTTCTGTCTGACTGGCTCAGAGTGTGTCCAATTCATTTTATGAGATAAAGTTTCTTTACTCCATCCAAATTATAAACCTATTATTTTATTATACACTTTATCTAAAGAATATGTTGTTTTCCTTCTTGAAAAATTGAAAGCACAGGATTCTAAAGCCTATATTCTCTACAGGAAGTAGACTATTGGTAGGAATTTAATTATTCTACTATGGTCCCACATCTGTATTCCTTATTATCTTATATACCAGTGATCTGAGTATTATTGACTTGATGCTTCTCCTGCTTTAGGAAATATAAATATAAGCATTGTTTTATATGCCATTGATATAATTTTATTTTCATAAACTAGAAATGGATTTAATAATCATTGCCCCTGATGTCTTCTTATTGCCAAAAAGGATTGCTGGGCAGTTATATTAAAGGCCAAATAATCATTTTTGGTAGACTTTCTCCATATTTAACTGATGTTGTCAATAATTCTATTTTATAAGTTAACTTATTCAGTTACTATGGTGTTTGTTTATAATCAGGTTAATTTGGAAGATACATTTGGTTGTATGTTCCAGGATACACTTATTACTGACTATGCTAAAATAGTGCTATACAATAGAAGTACATATGAACCTCAAATATCAACCACATGTATGTATTTGAATTTTTCTCATAGCCATATTAAAAAGTAAAAAATTCATGTAGAATTAATTTTAATAATGTAGTTTATTTAACCTAATATATTCAAGATACCAGTTTCAATATAAAAGTTAATAAATAAATAATTTTATTCACATCAGGAGTGGTGATGCATGCTTGTAATCCCAGTACTTGGGAGGCTGAAACTGGAGGATCGCAGGTTCGTGGCCAGCCTCAGCTACTTAGTGAGGCCCTCTGCAACTTAGTGAGACCCTGTTTCAAATTAAAGAATAAAAAATAGGGCTGGGAGTATAGTTCGGAGGTAGAATACCCCTGGGTTCAATCCCCAATACTGCAAAAAACACTTTTATTCATTTTCTGTACAAGTCTTGAAGAGGGTCCATAGTAGAAGTGTCTCCTATAACTGACCACATTGTCCTTTTGTGTGGTTGGGAGGGAGCTAGAAAGCTACAGTAAAATTAGATGTTATTTAAGTGTGTATATGGCATCCTTAAATAAGGGTTACATTTTTAATATACTCTTATTAGTGCATTGTAGTCTCACATCATAATGAAGTTCAGAGTGATGGGGACATATGTGCACACAGTACTTGGTGAGCTTCCTACTGGTGCCCTCCCCACTCCCTCCTCTTCCTCATACATGATATCGAGATTGGCATTGATAATTTCATATATGTACATCTTTGCAACTAGGTGCACTCACTTGGCTAAGTTTTTGGTCAATGAGATATAAGTGAATGTTTCTAACAGTAGCTTCAGTGAAGTCCTCTTAAGAGAGGGTAGAAAGGCCCTTTCCCCCCATTCCTTCATCTTGCTTAGAGTAAGCATGCAAGGAGTACTGGGTACCACTGTGTACTATGAGTATAATGACCCCATCCTAGGAACAGTAAAGTTGTGAACTGAAAGAAGCTTTTTTTTCTTTCTGAAGTCACCAGACAAGCTCTATACTACCTTCTTCTAGATTTCTTTTGGGGGAGAGAAAATCGTATTTCTATCTGGTTTAAGCCACTCCCTTTTTTGCCTTGAGGGAGATAATTCCTGTCACTGAACTCTAATTTTAGGTGACGCATAAGGAATATAAATTTTCCTTGAGTGTGATTTTATAATGAATAGCAGAGCTCAAAGTAAAGGCAGCAAAGAGGACAACTACTTTGTAGCCAGCTTTTCAATAAAACATCTATCCATGTTCTACAAACACAGAAATCAACACCATTTGGGAAGGGACAAAAGAATGTAATGACTTTGGAATGGAAAGAATTTTCACATTCCTTTAAATTAATTCAGCTTTACAGAGTCTGAGAATGAATTTCTTTGAGACAGCTACTAATTTATCTCCTACTTACAAAAGATTTGTCTTTGAAATGTGTCTTTTCAATGAGAATTGAAATATAATGACAATAATAGCTACCATTTATTTTTATAATTTAGAGACTACTATGGAAGTAGCACTACACTCAGTGTTCCTCATATATTATGTCACTTAACCCTTGCATCTACCCTAAAAAATAAGAATTACTTCCCCATTCTACAAAAGAGACTCACAGAAGTCAAATAACTTACTCAAGGTCACACAGTAACTTAGAATTGGAGCTGAGATTTGAGTTTATTTCTGTCTGAATTTTTCTATGCTGAATTTCTGACAATTTTTTATGATATTCGGATTGCTAAGAAAAATATCCTGGGATCCTTCCTTGTATATGCTCATTGCCAACTTTCCAGATATGCAATGGAAGTGTTAGACAATGGAAAGGTAGCATCTGTTGAATTTTAACCAGGTTCTCTGAATGGCATATTGGATAAAACGTCTACACTAGAAATCATGAGACTTGTTTCTCATATTAACTATGGGCCTAATGATCTATATGACAATACACAAGTCATCCAACCTTCTGAGGACTCAGTTTCCTCATCTATAAAAGTAGGAGTCAGAACTAGGTAATATATGAATTCTCTAGTGCCAATATTCCACGATTATGCCAATGAGTATGTCAAAGAAGAAATTAACAAAAGGAACACTGTTGGAAAATAACGTAGATGATAGTATTTAGAGTGCCTGAACATGCATCACTTGGCACACAGAATTCAGTTTTAAAAATGAATGAACCTAGCAGAGAAGTGTGGGAGGCTTGCTTTGATTGCTGAAACTGCCTATTCTTGACTTCATTGTTAACCTCACCGAATTTGACTGCTTTGGTTTCAAAATTATCTTTTGCAGCGGCAATGAGGGTGAGCAGCAACTCACTCCGTGATCAGCAGAGACCCCAACAGCATCAGCGAAAGCTGCTGTGGCGGCGCCATCTTGGTGGGACCACGCTGGCGGCTACTGGCTTTGCAGCTTCCACACACCACCAACAAGGAAGCCAGTGACGTGTTGTAAATCTAGCAGCTGCAGATCAGCAGCAATGAAAGCGAGCAGCAACTCGCTCCACACTAAACAGAGACCTGAACTGCTGCGTCAGCAGAAGTGGTGGCAGTGCCATCTTGGTCGGACCCTGCCGGCTGCTACTGGCATTGTGGCTTCTGCAGGCCACCAACAAGCCAGCGAACTGTTGTAAGACCAGCAACTGCAGTTCATCAGCGACGAAAGTGAGCTTCAATTCGCTCCATACTCAGCAGAGAGCTGAATGCCGGGAGGTGTGACCAGAGCCTGTGGCAGCACGGCTGAGCCCACACCCTCCCCCAGAGATTAAGAGCAGGACTCAATGAGACCATAAGTCAAGGAGCTGCCCCAGGGGGCTACCACCCAGCATGGCCACAGGGACTCGCGTGGCAAGCAGTAGACTCACAGGGTCTGAGACTTTGCTGATCACCCCCTTGGAGGTGGGAGTGGGGTCTGCTGTGGGGCACAGTAGATGCGAGGATAAGCAGACAGCCCCTGGAGACATTTGGGTGGGACAGACCTACAGTTCACAGGTGGCAGCGCCCTTGCAGGGTTCCTGGGGATCGCCACAGGACACACCGTCATAGTACCTAGGGAAAAATTAGACCAACCCAGCCCTCTCTGTGGAAAATGTGGAGTTCGGTGTTTGCAGAGAGTCAGGTCAAAGCGACATCCGCCGCTTCTGTAGGCAGAGACACAAGCCCAGCCGCCCCCCACCCCCCGCTGGCGACACCCGCCACATGTGTAGACAGAGAGAGACATAGGGACAGCCCCAGTGGAGAACGCGGAGACCTACGCTTCCAGTGAGAGGGGCACTAGCGGCACTGGGTGCCTGCACAGGCAGTGAGAGGCATCAGACAAGGGTCCCAATCACTGAAGGAGACCAAGAATTGGGTCTGCAAATGGACATTATACCGAGCAAGTGAGAATAATCATTCAGGAAAGGCTATTCACCTTTAAGGCCCACCTAGTAGCAACTATCTACCTCCAGGATAAGATACTAAAAAGGGAGAGAGATTAGACATAGGAAACCTACAGAGTGAGAGAGAGTTACCAAAAGCAACAAAGATATAAACCTTCTCTAAAATAGACCATATCCTAGGCCACAAAGTGAGTACTAGCAAATTCAAAAAAATGTGAGATAATCCCCTGCGTCTTTTCAGACCATAATGGAATGAAACTAGAAATCAACTATAAGAAGACCCAGAGAAACCTCATAAACACATGGAGACTGAACAACACACTACTGAATGAGGAATGGGTCACAGAAGAAATAAGGGGAGAAATTAAGAAATTCCTAGAAACAAATGAAAACAGAGACACAACATATCAAAATCTCTGGGACACTCTGAAGGCAGTATTAAGAGGAAAATTCATAGCACTGAGTGCTCACATAAGAAGAACAGAAAATCCCCAAATAAATATCCTAATGACACATCTCAAAGCCCTTGAAAAACAGGAAGAGTCTAACCCCAAAGCCAGTAGAAGACAGGAAATTATTAAAATCAGAGCAGAAATCAATGAAGTAGAGAATTAAAAAAATCAACAACACCAAAAGCTGGTTCTTTGAAAAAATAAACAAGATAGATAAACCACTAGCCAACCTAACCAAAAGAAAGAACCGACCCAAATAACTAAAATAAGAGATGAAAAAGGTGATATTACCACTGACAGCACAGAAATCAGAGGATTATCAGAAACAACCTTGAAAAACTATACTCCATCAAAATGAAAAACCTAGAAGAAATGGACAAATTTCTAGACACGTACAAACTTCCTAAGTTGAATCAACAAGATATAGAAAATTTAAATTGACCAATAGCAATCAAAAAGATTGAAGCAGCAATAAGGAGCCTACCAATCAAAGAAAAGCCCAGGTCCAGATGGTTTCCCATGTGAATTTAATAAAACCTTTATAGAAGAACTAATCCCAATACTCCTCAATCTATTCCGTGAAATAGAAAGAAATGTGACACTCCCAAATACATTCTATGAAGCCAACATCACATTAATACCAAAACCAAATAAACACAGCTCAACAAAAGAAAACTACAGGCCTATATCATTGATGAACTTAGACGCAAAACTTCTAAACAAAATACTAGCAACGCGCATTCAAAACCACATCAAGAAAATTATACACCAGAACAGAAGGAACATACCTCAACATCATAAAGGCAATATACAATAGGCCCATAGCCAACATCATATTGAGTGGGGAAAAACTATGAGAGTTTCCCTTAAAAACAGGAAGAAGACAAGGATGTCCACTATCACCACTCCTTTTTAACATAGTACTAGAGACTCTAGCCAGAGCAATAAGGCAAGAGAAGGAAATCAAAGGAGTACAAATAGGAAAAGAAGAACTGAAACTATTTGCAGATGACATGATATTATACTTAGAAGACCCAGCAAACTCAACCAAAATGCTTATAGAACTGATCAACACATTTAGCAAACTGTCTGGATACAAAATAAATCTTAAAAAATCAGAAGAATAAACTTTACAAACATACCATTAATTCATATTTGTTTTAATATTTATTTTGTTTTTTCACACATCCCACATTCATATTTTTTATATTTTTATATTTTTTACATGGCCCCACAAATTATATTGCTGTATCTTTCTTGGATATAAGTCCTTTATTAAAAAATCAGAAGCTTTTCTATATGCCAACCATAAATCCACTGAAAAAGAAATCCAGAAAACATTTCCACTCACAATAACCCCCAAAATAATAAAATACTTAGGAATAAGCCTAACCAAGGGTATAAAAGGCCTTTACAAGGAAAATTGTAAAACACTGAAAAAATAAATTGAAGATCTTAGAAGATGGAAAGACCTCCCATGCTCTTGAATAGGCAGGATAAATATCATCAAAATGGCCATTCTTCCAAAGTGCTCTACAAATTCAATGCAATACCCATTCAATTACCAAGGTCATTCTTCACAGACATGGCAAAATCTGTCCTTAAATTTATTTGGAACAACAAAAAACCCAGAATAGCCAAAGTAGTTCTCAGCAACAAGAACCATGCAGGAGGCATCACAATACCTGACTTCAAACTGTACTACAGAGCCATAGTAATAAAACAGCATGGTATTGGCACAAAAGCAGACACATAGACCAATGGAGCAGAATAGAAGACTCAGAAACAAATCCACACACCTACAGCCAATTGATTTTTGACAAAGGAGCCAAAAACATACACTGGAAAAAAGATAGCCTCTTCAACAAAGAGTGTTGGCAAAACTGGTTAACCACATGCAGAAAAATGGAAATAAACCCCACTTTCTCACCCTGCACGAGTCAATTCAAGATGGATCAAAGACCTGGAAATTAGACCAGAGACCTTACAGCTACTTGAACTATTAAACACATAGGCAGAGGCAAAATCTTCTTCAGCAAGACCCCAAAGGCACAAGACATTAAAAAGAGGATCAATACATGGGATTGCATTAAACTGAAGAGCTTCTGCACAGCAAAGGAAACTATCAAGAGCCTCCACAGAGAGCCGACAGAATGGGAGAAGATTTTTGCCAGCTACTCCTCTGATAGAGGACTAATATTTAGAATATACAGAGAACTCAAGAAACTCACCGCTAAAAACACAAACAACCCAATCAAAAAATGGGCAAGTGAACTAAATAGACATTTCACAAAAGAAGAAATACAAATGGCCAATAAATGTATGAAAAAATGTTCAACATCATTAGCAATCAGAAAGACGCAAATCAAAACTACCCTGAGATTTCACCTAACCCCAATTAGAATGGCAATCATTAAAAACACAAACAATAGTAAATGCTGGCGAGGATGTGGAGAAGTAGGAACTCTAATACACTGTTGGTGGGACTGCAAATTAGTGCAACCACTTTGGAAAACTATGTGGAGGATCTTCAGAAGATTGGGAATGAGCCTACCTTATGACCAGCAATACCACTTCTAGATATCTACCCAAAAGAATGGAAACCAAAGTACCAGACTAATGCATGTGTATCTATGTTTATAGCTGCACAATTCACAATTGCCAAACTATGGAACCAGCCAAGATGTCCATCAACAGATGAATGGATTACAAAACTATGGGATATGTACACAATGGAATTTTATGCAGCCATCAAGAAGAACAATATTACGTCATTTACAGGGAAATGGATGGAATTAGAGAACATTATGCTTAGTGAGATTTGTCAGACACAAAAAGTGAAAAGTCAGATGCTCTCCCTCATATGCAGAAGCTAGGGAGAATAGGGCTTAGGAGGGAGTCCAGACAAAGACGGAGAAACGATTAGATGAATAAAGAAGGTGACCTAACTGAGGGAGATGGGATTGGGAAAGAGGGAAACACCTTAATGCACAGGGTGTACATACACAAACTTATCAAAGTCAACTACTATGTTGAGCAGGAGGAGGAGGGAAGGGGGAGGGAATGGGAGTGGGAATCGGGGGAGGGCTAATTGACCGATGTGTGCATGTACTCTTCTACCACCCTGAAACCCATCAAGATGTATGATTACAATGCACCAATATAAAAATTATCTTTTGAACATAACTTCGCAGAATGTTCTTCCGATACAAATTAGCAAAAATATTTTGCTAGCATAGAATGATTTCTTATAGGTCGTTGAACTCTAATGTTTATCCATA
>PVJS01065009.1:0-10090 GCA_004027185.1 Glis glis | reverse complement strand
ATTTTGATATATGTCAGGGTATGAACATCATACATGCACACATTGCACATTTAGCCCTCCCTCCAATCCCACCCTATTCCCTCCCCCTTCCCTCCCTTTCATGCTCCAGATAGTGATTGAGTCTTATAGGTTTGTGTATGTACATCATGTGCTATAGTGTGTTTCCCTCCACTCCCCGCCCAACTCCCTCAGTTAGGTCCCATTTCTTGATGAGGGCACCGATGCCATAAAAATGTGATTTGTGGTCTTGTGTTCTGTTCCTTTGTTAGGTCAGTCTAATTCTGAGACCCAGCTGGGACCCAAAGAGGACTGAGGGGAGATTTTTCTATCCCTCTAATGTAAAAAAAAATGCTTTGAGTAAAATCCTACTTCTTTTACCTTTAAAATTGCATTTGACATAATTTTACACAGATTCTATAAACATTTTATTCTCTATGCAAGTTACTTATATCAAATAACTAATCAAAGAAAATGGTATCAGAGACACAAATAGGCTTCTCACTTGAAATAAATGAATGAATTAATTTTAAAAATAATTGAAAGAGTCCAGCTGTAAAATGTTAAAATGTTAATTTTTTTCTAATTTGTGCATTGTAATTATACATCATGATGAGGTTTAGGGTGATAGAGGCTTGCAAGCACACATCACCCATTGAGCCCTCCCCCTGTTCCCTCCCCATTCCCTCCCCCTTCCCTCCTTCCTGTACTCAGCAAAGTGATTGACTTTGATAAGTTTGTGTATGTATATCATGAACATTGGTGTGCTTCCCTCTTCCCCACCTCCCACCTCCCTCAGTTAGGTCACCTTCTTTGCTCATCTAAGTTTCTTCTTTGTGGGGAGTCCCTCTTATATCCTATTTTCTCCCTAGTTTCCACATATTAGGGAGAATATCCGAATTTTCACTTTTTGTGACTGACTAATCTCACTTAGCAAAATGTTCCATCCATTTCCCTGCGAATGACATAATTTTGTTCTTTTTGTGGCTGAGTAAAATTCCATTGTGTATATATCCCATAGTTTTGTAATCCATTCATCTGTTGATGGGCATCTTGGCTGGTTCCATAGTTTGGCAATTGTGAATTGTGCAGCTATAAACATATATATGCATGCATTAGTCTGGTAGTTTGGTTTCCATTCTTTTGGGTGGATAGCCAGGAGTGGTATAGCTAGGTTATATGGTAGGTTCATTCTCATTCTTCTGAGGATCCTCCACACAGTTTTCCAAAGTGGTCGCACTAATTTGAAATCCTACCAACACTGTTTTAGAGTTGCTACTTCTCCACATCCTGGCCAGCATTTGTTGTTGTTTATGTTTTTAATGATTGTCATTTTAACTGGGGTTTAGTGAAATCTCAGGGTAGTTTTGATTTGCATTTCTTTTATTGCTAATGATGTTGAACATTTTTTCATACATTTATTGGCCATTTGTTTTTCTTCTTTTGTGAAGTGTCTGTTTAGTTCGCTTGTCCGTTTTTTGATTGGGTTATTTGTTTTTTTAGTGGTGTTTTTTCAATTCTCTATATATTCTAGATAATAGTGCTCTATCAGAGGGGTGGCTAGAAAAAATCTCTCATTCTGTTGGTTCTCTGTTGAGGTTCTTGATAGTTTCCTTTGCTATATAGAAGCTCTTCAGTCTAATACAGTCCCACATGTTGATCCTCTTTTCAACTTCTCCTTCCTTTGGGGTCTTGTTGAGGAAATTTTTGCTTGTGCCTATGTGTTGAAGAGTTGGACCTATGCCCTCTTCAAGTAGCTGCAAGGTCTCTGGTCTAATTTCCAGGTCTTAGATCCATCTTGAATTGACTCTTGTGCAAGGTGAGAAAGTGGGGTTTATTTCCATTTTTCTGCATATGATTAACCAGTTTTGCCAACACCATTTGTTGAAGAGGTTTTCTTTTTTCCGGTGTATGTTTTTGGCCCCTTCATCAAAGATCAATTGGCTGTAAGTGTGTGGATTTGTTTCTGAGTCTTCTATTCTGCCACATTTGTCTATGTGTCTGCTTTTGTGCCAATACCGTGCTGTTTTTATCACTATGGCTCGGTAGTCAGATATTGTGATGCCTCCTACATGGTTCTTATTGCTAAGAACTACTTTGGCTTTTCTTATTTTTTTGTTGTTCCAAATGAATTTAAGGGCTGATTTTTTCTATGTCTGTGAAGAATGATCTTGGTAATTTAATGGGTATTGCATTGAATCTGTAGATCACTTTTGGAAGAATGACCATTTTGATGATATTTATTCTGCCTATTCAAGAGCATGGAAGGTCTTTCCATCTTCTAAGATCTTCAGTTTCTTTTTTCAAAGTTTTATAATTTTGCTTGTAGAAGTCTTTTACTTCCTTGGTTATATTTATTCCTAAGTATTTTATTGTTTTGGGGGATATCGTGAGTGGAAATATTTTCTGGATTTTTTCTCAGTGGATTTATGGTTTGCATACAGAAAATCTTATGATTTTTTAAGATTGATTTTGTATCCTGACACTTTGCTGAATTTGTTGATCAGTTCTATTAAGCCTTTTGGTTAAGTTTTTCTTGGGTTTTCTAAGTATAATATCATGTCATCTGCAAATAGGGATAGCTTCAGCTCTTCTTTTCCTATTCATACTCCTTTGATTTCCTTCTCCTGTCTTATTGCTATGGCTAGAGTCTCATGTTCATGTGGGAAATGGGAGCTCTTGTTTTTTGTAAAGCAAACAAATAAGCATTAAAAATGTATCTACAGCTGGCTATGGTGGTGCATGCCTGTAATCCCTGTACTTGGGAGACTGAGACAGGATGATTGCAGGTTCAAAACCAGCCTCAGCAATTTAGTGGAACTCTCAGTAACCTAGCAAGACCCTGTTTCAAAACAAAAAATTGAAAAATGGGCTAGGGGTATAGCTTAGAGGTAAAATGCCTCTGGGTTCAACCCAGAATCACACACACACACACACACACACACACATATATCCACACTTGCAAGATACACAAAATTTGTGCAGAGACTTTGTGAAGAAAAAATGGGAGGGTTTTTTTTTCCTCTTTTTAAAAAAGTAAGTGGTAAAAAGAGAACAGGAAGAATTACATATAAGCTGGCAGCAACTGGTCAGATAGTATGGCAATTTCTCCAGCAAAATTGTCATATCTAATGAATCCAAGACATTTGCTAGGTGACAGTTCTTCATGGACCTCCTGTGATATTATCACCTGAGGGCTTGTTAGAAAAGTTTTTTTTCTCACACCCACCTAGGTAAGGCTGGTAGAGCAAAGAACACGTAATTCAGTGAGTAAGTGAACTGACTATAAAAAACAGAACTAGAAATTTAGGTTGAGAGCACATCACAGGATACTAAATGCCATTTGAATAAATTTGCATCTTATTCAAGCAGTATTGGTAAAATTTGAGAAGCTTCAAATTCAGTTATTCTAGTGTCTATGAATGGTATAAATCCTCTAATAAGTAATAATTTTGAGCATCTTCTAGTGGGATGATTATTTGTATAAATTCCTGGAGAAATATCTAGTCAAACATTTTTCCATTTTAATTTGAATAATTTTTATTATTAAGTTTTAATCATTCTAAAATATATTCTGGATTCAAGTTCCCTATCAGATGGCTGCTTTACAAATATTGTAGTTTCTTTAAAGATAAGAAACATGTCTGAGGGCAAATGAAACTACTGGTTAATATATTTTTTAAAGAAGAAACTTCTGGTTAATATATTTTTTTCCTTTTTCTGGTATTGGGGATTGGACCCAGAGCCTTGTCATGTTAGGCAAACACTCTACCATTGAGTTCAACCCCCCCACAAATTGTGGTTAATTAGAACTTGGTTAAGGTTGGTTAGGCTTCATCAGAGAAACAGAGTAAAATTTTAGAGCAATGCTTAACATTTTAGAATAATACTTGCTTTCTAATTTCTGCCCCACACAAACTATCTCTCTCTTTAAGCCAGAACACTTATCTTAATCTTTAATAAAAATCTTTAATAAAGTGTTTTATTAAATATACCTGATAATTTAACATAGGCTATCAGAAGGAAGCAACTATTTTTACACATATTGTTGTCATTTGAAAATCTTAAATATCAACCCCCAAGTGCATTTCCACTCTCTTAAAACACTGTCTTAGTTCCAAAGGAATATATCTGTCTTTTGAGGTACTTTTTTTCTGGATTCCATGTTTTGACCATGTCACTGAGTCTGACCTCTACTCATCTGAGAGAGCTTGATGTATAGACATTTGAGGTCTGAGGAATCTCAGAGAGGATTTGGGGAATGTCTCCTTCCCCCCAAATAATATTGGTTTAGAGTAAGTTTTGGAAAATGCTTGGGCCAAGGGAATTATTATGACACCATCTCACTTCAAGTGTAGTTGAAATTTGACTCACATTATTTACCAGGAGCTAAAACAATTTAGTTAAGAAAAACACACACACAAAAATGAGAAAGTACACTTAGAGAATGTATTTTAGCAAAGTCTCACCTAATATTTCATATCTCAGAAGAACAATTTCAGTGAAATAAAAAATTCCCAAAGATCATTATAGAGCTGAGGAACCTGAGAAAAAGTTGCATTGCTGGGGCTATGGACAATTTCCAGCAAATACAGATTTCAGCAGTCATACAGTCAGCAGCTTTGAGATGGCCCCATCTTTAACCAACATTTTGTTTTCTGCAATTCAACAACCTAAATAGGTTTCTGAAAATAGCTATCCTAGCAAGAATAACCCTGGTTCCTTTGAAAATGCTATCACCTACGTCTTTATAATAGCCTTACTTAAATTTAACAGTTAGTCTCATGTTCTTTTTTATCATAAGCACATGTATGATCACAACATTGAGAATTATGGTCACTTTATTAACAATTTATAAAACAACAATTACTGAGTCATAATTCTCATCATGTGCTCTTCTCAGAATTGTACTCCTGTAAAGTAATTCTCATGACATTTAAAATTATCATTATTCTTATTACAGAGAAAATGAGGCACAGAAAGTTAAACTCAATTACCCATGAGAAGAAAAAAGATAAATAAATGAAACAATATCAAAACTAGAATTTAGATTTTAGAGCCCACTAACTTAACTAATATAATAAACTTAATTATAGTTTAAATGACTTAGTTTCTGCACCAAGCTGATTAAAAATCATATTCACTCTAGCACAAATAATGTGATTAAAATGAAAATACTAAAGGAAAACATACTCTGACCTTGAGTATTTTTAACTATGGGCATTTAGGGCTATTCATCATTCATTTAACAACTATTTATTGTTTATCCTTGTGCTGGGACTGTGGTTATAGTCCCGAGTGAGACAGACTGGAGACAGGATCTCAAAGGAGCTCAAATTGTAAGACAGGGGCAATAAAAAAGGAAAGAAGAAGTAATTTCCTTAATTTCAGTGTTACCAAGAAACCAAAATAGTTCATATTATGACAAAAAATGCCAGAGGGGAGCAGATGATTCAAATAATATGTCAGAAAGATCTCTTTCAGATGGTGACATTTAACTTGAGACTTTGTTTATGAAAAGAAACCAGCAAGGGCTAACCTGGTTGAATAGTGCTCCAAGTAGAAAGAACTAAAGGCAAGTTAGTCCAGTACCAAAAACAACCTAATTGAAAACTGTTATTTTTTGTTTGATTGGTTTTGGTTTTTGCTATTATTGTTGTTTTTGGTACTGAACATCAAACCCAGGACCTCATGCTTGCTAAGACCTATCACTCTATCACCAAAAACTGTTTAGTTACAGCAGCGACACTGGAGAAATCTGCAGCAAACTCAGTCATAGACCCATTTTCAAAAGGCTATTCCCTCATGAGGAGACAGGTTACCTGGCTTCTTGACTCAAAGCCATGACAGGTATGAATGACTGTTCCTACATGAATTACAATTTAGGATGTACAGTGAAATCTCAGATCATTTGGCCACCCTCTCCTTGAATAACTAGTTGAGCAATCTCTATCTAAAAGAAGAATCTTTAACAATTTTAATGTTTATGTTTATGAGGGCAACTAATTGTCAAGTAAATAAACAATATCTTTCCAGGTTTCTGAGTATAAAAATAGGCTAACATTAAATACATTTATATTGGAATGCCTAGTCCTCCTTATTGTTTGGCATTTTTTCTTTCTCATCTATCACTTTGTGGTATACTATGTAATTATCTTATTTACAGTATTTATTGTTTATTAATTGATTCTTATCATGTGATATAAGCTTCACAGTACCAAGACATGTCCTGCTTTGTTCATTGATGTAGAATCCGAAAAATGCTTAGCCCACACATAATAGAAAGTAGTGAAATAATAAACGAATGAATGAATGAATTATAATATACTTAACTGTGTTTGATGACAAAACATTTACAATAAACAACAGATTAAATGGTCATTGGCAGTACGATTTTATATGAGTAGTTTAGAATTAGACCAAGACATCTCAAATTATTTTCATTCTTAACACACATATGATTTGAGTCACGATATAACATTGAACACTGAAGAAATTCATAATATGTAAATTATTTACTTAATAATTTTAGCATTGAAAGATGATTTTAATTTTGTAAATGTTTAAGAATTATATAGTAAAATGTATACTTTATATTTTTATTAACACATTTCGTCTTTGGGACTAGAACATGCTTATGGGAATTTGCTTTTTGAAAATCAAGTTGAATTTGACTGAAAGTAATATAAACTCCAAAAGTCTCTTTCCTTTCTGTCTGTATTTATACCCACCTGTACATAGTTTATACACATGGGTTTTTTATTGAAGGAGATAAATATTTTCATAAAATCACTAAACTGTTTAAATGTGGATACTTTGATTTATATAGTTAATATGCAATCTATTTAATGATCCATATGAACTATCTAGTTCTTGACTTCAGAATAGTTCACCAGAAAAATAAATATTTATTTTAGAATCACAGAAATTACTTCTAATACTTTGGCATTCAAAATATAATAATTTAAAGCTACCTGTGGTGCTCCATATCTGTAATCCCAGCTGTTGGGAGGCTAAAACAGGAGAATGACAGATTCAAGACCAGCCTCAGTAACTCAATAAGACCCTGTTTCAAAATAAAAATTAAAATAAGGCTTGGAGTGCAGCTCGGAGGAAGAATGCCTCTCATTTCAATCCTCAATACCACAAAAACCACGAATTATAATAATTTAGAAATAATACGACCTCTAAGTGAAGAGAAAAGACTAACATGAAAAGTACTAAGCCCTCAAATTATGGAATATATGTTAGAAATAGAAACTGAAACCTTAAATTTATCTCATGTTTTTTGACATATGTAGCTCGGAGGTAGAATTCTCCTGGGTTCAATCCCAAGTACCACAAAAAATAAAATAAAATAAAAAGTAAATAAAGAGACAGAAGAAGGGGAGGATAATAAACAGTTATCAGTCTGCGACTGCTCATTCTTAGTCTCCTTTGTTGACAACTGCCACCACTTCCACCCCTCCGACGATATTTTAGCTTTAGGATTCCATTCTGAGCCCAGTGTTCTTCATCACATATTTCCCTGGGCTTTTCTACATCCACTACTAGAAACAATCCTGTAGGGTCCTCTGCAAACCTTCTTACTGAAGCACCAATTATACATTGACCATTGATTCATCTGTTAATTTTATGTCCTTGTTTCTTTGTATGTATAGCTTTCTCTCTCCAAAATATGATTTCCCACAATTATTATTATTTTAATATTTAAAGAGTTATTTTAATATTCAAGATTCAGCTCTAATATCATATCCTCTGGAAAGCCTTCTCTGACTTTCCTGAGCAATATTTGTGTGTGTGTGTGTGTGTGTGTGTGTGTGTGTGTGTGTGTGAGTTACTGGGGATTGAAACCAGGGGAATTCTACCTCTGAGCTACACCCCCCAGAAATTTTTTTAAATTATTTTTTGTTTTGAAACAGGGTCTTGCTATGTGGCTGAGAGTCTCCATAATTTGCTGAGCTTGGTCTTGAACCTGTGAACTTTCTGTCTCAGCCTCCAAAGTGCTGGAATTTCAGGAGTGTGCCACCACGCCCAGGTTGAGCAATGTGTGTTGATGCTTCAACATATACATTTCCTAAGACAAAGCTTAGAAACATCTAAAAATGAAACAGAATATTTTAAACCTGAATATTTAATAAAATATAGAAATATAATTACCTACACAAATCAGGAGGAACCAGTCTAGATTATAGCAATAGCCACAGTATATCCATGAAATTCCTTACATGCATTTTTCTTGCCTCGTACATCTAGCCCAAATTCTGACATCTAATATTGCCTACTAGATGTTTTTTTTTTTAAATTTGATCTCACTATTGTCCTGTTGGGCTAAACCTAACTTTATCAGCAGTCAAATAATTTCTTAATGAGGCCAGTGAATGTTACACATGACTGCTTAAAATATCTAGTTTATACAAATAGTATAGAGACATTCCTACCCTTACATCAACATTGTGTACAAATCCAGAAGCTCTTATCCTATTATATAAAGAATTATGATTCATACAAATCATTTTGTTGACTCATGAGGCTTCCATAGTTCATGAATGCAGGTAGTTGGTTCACTAATTAGGTGTTAGAATACTGTAGCACCCCCCCCACCCTGGTTAGCTTTTTAGGGAAGACAAAGAATCTAAAAGGATAGAGTGTTGAGATAAAACTTACAGAAGCAGAATAACTGGTCTGTTACAATTTGTTCAATATTTGTGTGTGTGTGTGTGTGTGTGTGTGTGTGTGTGTGTGAATTGCACAATTTGACCCAAAACTTGATTTTGTGGTAAAGTGTTGGGTAGGAAGGCTATAAGAAAGAGGTGTATAGTGTTTTCCAAAGCACAATTGTTAGATGCTAT
The DNA here is from genome assembly GCA_004027185.1 of Glis glis. Taxonomy (NCBI): domain Eukaryota; kingdom Metazoa; phylum Chordata; class Mammalia; order Rodentia; family Gliridae; genus Glis; species Glis glis. The sequence goes on along the minus strand of PVJS01065009.1, from coordinate 1,241 downwards.
TTTATTTACTATAGATCCTAATAGTTGTACATAAACTTAATATCTTACATTACTTTTCTACAAAGGAGAACCCTGAATTTGTTTTATTGTAGTTATTTGGCTTTGTTTTGATAATAAAGTAAAGGTCTTTTTAATATTCAAATTTTAATAGCAATGGAAAGGAAGTGTCATTATAAGATATAGCTCTGATCAAATGAAATACTGTTCATAGCTTGTTTTATTGATAGAGAAAAGGGGGGAATAATCTGCTTATTTTGGTATTTAAGTACCATCATTCATTGACCCAATTTAACTTCCTACACTGATCCTTCAGGCTGTGTCTCACACAATCCACTGCTCAGCGCCATTACCTCTGTCCTCTGACATTACTGGAGCAACAGTCTGTTGAGCAGTCACTACTGGCCAGTTGTTATACTAGGTTAATCAGGAATGTCATCCCTTAAGGGACCAGGAGTCTGCTACCAGGAGCTAGTAGATAGGTGAATGAAATGCTTTTGAAATAAAGATGAATGATTAACTGTGTTTTTTTTTTTTTTTTTGCGGTACTGGGGATTGAACCCAGGGGCATTCTACCTCCGTGCTACACCCCCGGCCCTATTTTTTATACTTTGTTTTGAAATTGGGTCTCACGAAGTTGCGGAGGGCCTCACTAAGTAGAGAGAGAGAGAGAGAGAGAGAGAGAGAGACAGGGGGAGAGAGAGAGAGAGAGAGCTGAGGCTGGCCGCGAACCCGGATCCTCCGGTCTCCGCCTCCCAAAGTACTGGGATTACAAGCGTGCGCCACCACGCCTGGCTTAACTGTGGTATTTATGTATTGTTTATCAGATAAATTTCTGCTTAGCAATTATTGTGCATTATTGCGATCTCCTGAAGATATTTATTTCCTTTAACTATGTTCTTCTCATTCCATTTTTTACTTTCTAGCAAACTTCTCACTTTCAATGAGTCAGTTCAAACATCTATTTTTGTGTTAAAGCTTTTGTGGTATCTTTCTTTTATTTCTGGCATACTGTATCACTACCTATTCTGTGCTCCCACAACAAATCATTCATGAGTGAGGTTCTACACTGTTGGTGGGATTGCAAACTAGTTCAACCACTGTGGAGATCAGTGTGGAGAATCCTCAGAAAACTGGGAATGGATCTACCATATGATCCAGCTATACCACTACTGGGTATCATACCAAAGGGATTGAAACTAGAAAACAACAGTAATATATGCATACCCATGTTCATAGCAGCA
>PVJS01065008.1:0-10090 GCA_004027185.1 Glis glis | reverse complement strand
AAAAAAAAAAAGATTACAAACAATAACAAATGCTGATGAGGAAGTGGGAAAATAGGAACTCTTATACACTGTTGGTGAAGTTGTAAATTAGAAAACCACAATAAATATCAGTTTGGATGTTCCACAAAAAATTAGGAATGGAGCTTTCATATGACCCAGCTATACAACTCCTTGGTATCGTTCTAAAAGAATTAAATTCGGAGTACCACAGTGATACAGCTATATCCATTTATAGCAACACAATTCATAATAGCCAAATTATGGAACCAACCTGGGTGTCCATCAATAGATGAATGGATAAAGAAACTGTGGTATATACATGCAATGAAATTCTACTCAGTCATAAAGAAGCATGGAATTATATCATTTGCAGGAAAATGGATGGAACTGGAGAATATCATGCTAAGTGATAGCAGTCAGTCTCAGAAAGTCAAGGGTTATATGTTTTCTTTCATACGTGGAAGGTAGAGAGACAATAGAAAATGTAAGGGACTTTAAAATACTATGTAGAGAGAGGCCTGTATAGTAGTGGAAGGGAACTGAGGGAGGGAGTTAGGGAGGAGAAGAGTGAGTATTGAAGAAAAAGTTCAAATAATACAATGGCAATATGTAAAGATATTAGTACCAATTTCACTAACGTGTGGAGAGGAGGGGAACAGGGTGGGATGTGGATGGAAATACACCAAGAACTGTGTAAATGTATTTTTTTTGTCACATTGAACCTCACTATGATGTATCTTTGCAATGCACTAATAAAATAAAAATAAAACAGTTTAATTTAGGGAACAAGCTTAGAATGGTGTCTGGGCATAATAAATACTTGAAATACATTGGTTATGATTATTATTCCTTGTCAATTTTAGGCATTGTACATTTGGTCCCAGAAAGGAATCCAGGATTCTTACAGCACGACGCCATGCTCATCTGTCTCTCCAGCCACATTTGGACATGGATCAGGTGGCTCAAGGTACAAACACAAGACTCTCAACTAGACCCTAGCATGTTTAGTTCTTGTGAGTTAATGGTTAATACAGAAAAGCAACAAAGTATGACTGGTATATCAGGATTGTATTCAGCCTTGAAGCAATTTCCATTTTTATATGCTCACTTAGACTAGTTTGTATGATATGAAATCAATGAAAAGAGAACTGTGTTGGCAAGAAATCTGCCTGGTAAAAAAAAGACATTTCTTAGACTACATATGCCTTTAAACATTGTTACTTAAGATTTTGTATTTCCCTGCAAAGATGTGATTACAATATTACAAGGAAGATACTGTAGTTGTACAGTACCCTTCATTCAGTTCTCTCAAAGCAAGTATTGGTCATGTCTTATGTAAGTATACCCACAATGTGGTATTGGGAAACTAAGAAAAAGGATGTAACATCTGAAATTGGTCACAAAATCAGAGAAAGGCTGGCCTTTTTGTCAAAATTTTAAGCTGTTCTCTTTGGGGTAGTATTGTACAATGTAAGTTTGTGTAACAGGAACAAAATTATTAGAGTGAAAATAAAGGATTAAATAATTTAATGAAGTTTTTCTGAGATAATCTCAGTTTCAAGTAAACAATTACACGTATCTCTCAATTTATGGCTGCTTTTAATCCTCAATTTATAGCTGCTTTTAATACTTTCTCTGCCTCTTTGTCATTGTCAGATTGTCAGCTATCACATATTACAATTGTCAGAATGTCTGAGTCTAGAAGCTGCCCCCTTTAATGTCTTGCTTCTAATCTGCAATGGAGAGGGAAATTGGATTTTTTTTCTAAAATAAGTGTGAGCAGGCTCTGAGAGAGAGTTTTCTAATGGTGAATTGGATGACCTTAGTGTGGGGGTTTGTTATTTTTTCCTTTGGTATTCAAAGGCAGCTTTTTGCTTACTTCTAGTTTCCTCTACCATGTCCACAGAAGATTGTAACCTTTGGTTAAGTGAGGTACTTTTGTAATAAATTTAAATTATGTAGCTAAAATTTATACTTGCACATGATTTATTCTCTCTTGCTCATGACCTTCCAATTAGGGTGTTTAATGACAACAGGAAAGGAAATCCAGATTCTATATTTGTATTGGTTGCTCTTTCAAACTGGCCCTGTCCCCTTTCTCTACCCAATAGAATACAATCATTGGTCACATCATTTTCTGATGCTCTTGCACAAATGCAAGCCTTTAAACTTTTGCTTTAAGGCATAGTTTCCAATCTCTCTCAATGTTCTCATGTTTCCTAAGCCATCTTGTATACTAATGTTTCCCTATTCTAATTACATAGTTCCCATGTATTGGGGAGCTGGTCAAATATTACCACTTATTCTCTATTTGAGACTGTATATTTTCAGTATCTTTAAGTATGTTATTATGTGCTCTGAGCACATAATACAAAAGAAAACATTATTACTATCCCTTGTATCCTCTTGTCTTGTGTCTGGCAGAAAAGTGATGTCATCCGTTCAGTCAGGGATGACACAGCACAGGGTGGCTAGTAATCTGAGCCCTTCTTTGCATGTGTCTATTTCTTGTCAGATAAACTTTTGTATAAAGATATCTGGATGTGTTGTTCTACATTGCAGTAGGTAGGAAAAAGCAATTCTTTGATCACCAATGTATATCTGTGCAGATATTTAAAGGAAACTTGGGCTCAAAAGATTCAGTTGCATACATAGTAGTTGAGGTAACAGATCCATCTATAGTTATTAAAGATTTCAGGCATTTTTCAGATACAGGCTTTCTTGCCTCAGATATATGACTAATATAGCTCCCTAACTGTGGACCCTTTATATTTGCAATTGTAGAAGAGTATCCTTTTATAATTCTGCTATTCCTATCTCAATCTTTATGTTTTTCAAAAGGAATATTTCCCAATATATTTCTTCTCTGTTTTGAAACCACTCTAATGGAAACTTTGTTCTATATTTTTATAAAATTCCAGATGAAGGTTATTTAGCTCTTATTCTAGCCATTTGTTAATGAGTCGCAATAAATCCTTGGGTTTTCTTGACCTAAATTTCAAGTATTCTTTCTTAATCTCACAACCAGGTTAACAATTATCAGAGATGAATAGAATCCTTTCTGAAAATAAAATATATATCTTTAATTGGACAAGGAACCAGAATCTCCACTTAATAATTCATAGAACAGAGAAAAGGATTCAAAGGTATCTGGGTTGTTTGGTTCCCACAGATGCTAATGATAATATGGTCAAAAGAGTCTCAGTTCAACCCAATTAAATTAGTTTTATACTGAGAAAATTTCTACTCTAGATGTGTATACTATTTGGGATAGGCAGGCATCTCAGTGATCTACCTGCTCCATCAGAAAGAGAAAACGGAATGGCAGCTTCAACATGGTATGCAAAGTTTTAATGCGAAGAGCTGACATTTCTACAGATGCAGAGTACAAACCATAGTTACTTCTTTTGAAATAATCTCAGAAATTAAAAAATAATTCTTCGTTCAATGTTATATTCACCTGGAACCTTTCTCTTCCTGGTAACTGAATATCCTACAAAATGACACAGAGCATCGGCCTGTCATGATTTCATTACCTGTACTCCTACATCCTCCCCAAAGCTTATTATAAAGAGGAGTTAATTACAGATCTGACTAACTACACAAAGCTGACACATATAACATAAAAAGCTTTTTATTGCCAGAAAAATGCTTTTTTTCGGCTGTAATTATATTGAACAGCAGGTGGTGATGCCCAAGGATGGCTAATAACAGGTCTGAATTCCAGTGGATTAGACTAAGGTTGTACCCTGGATTCCACCCCCTATTTTAAATAGAGGCGTGAGTTTGAATTAGGTAAAACTTCTTTGGATGGCATACCCATTGCATATAAAAATTTACATTTTATGATTCAAAATGGCAAATGATTAGTATATACTGTGTTTTATATTTAAAATGCATTAAATAATGGGATAATACTGGCATTTGGCATTCTTGTAACTTTATTTAGAGATTTCTGACATTTCCTCATTTATTTCCTACCACTTTCTCATGAATAATATGTTCCTGCATAGGTTCTCAGAGGAGATTTGAAAGTTTGAAGAGAAAATGTTATGTAGTAAGAAAGGTTCAAAAAAATAATCTACATTTTTGTTTCATTATACTTATAAGCAGCTTTTGGGATCCTGCCATGTCTGCCAGAGAATTACTATTTTTAACTATAGTGTTCAGGACATTTGTGTGCCCACTTTCTACTCCTCAGGTGTTGTCCAATTGTCCATTTATTCCTTGTTCATAGAAGATCATGGTTCAACAATTATGAAAAAGGTCACATTTATTATAACGTCAATTTTTAGTGTGATCATACATTGATGAAAACACTCTCAAAGACAGTTGAGAAAAAGATTTATTCCCTTAAGATTATTCTGTCAGCAATTTTGGATGCCCTGTTGGCATTAAGTATTCTATTTTTAAATAAAAAATAAATTTATCTTAATATATAATACATGCATATATAAAATGTTTCAAGAGTATTAAAAGTATACACAGTGAAAAACAAGTTTCTTTCTTACTCATGACTCATGTCAACAGTGGTTGGCAACCACTGTTACCAACATTTTTTGTATCCTTCTTAAGAGATATCCTATGCATATGTAAACATATGAAAAACCCATCTGCTTTATATACAAATGGCAGCATAATATTGTGTGTGCGGTTTTATACTTTGCTTTCTTCAAATAATAGGATTTTTTAGAGATCTCTTCATATTCAATTATTTTATTGGTCCTTATGGCTGTCTAATATTCCATCACAACTCTTAAACATACAAGGGACCTCTGACCATTTGAGACATATTTAAAATGAACATACATTTCCTTTCCTGGAAATCATAATATATGATGGTTTATCTTCCTATTCTAATTTTTGTACAAGAAAAGCAATATGGCATGCAAATGTAGTACTTGTAGGTTTCAATAACTGACACTTTTTATGTATGTGACTTTGGGAGAGTTATTTAAAGTCTCTGAAACACCATTTTTCATTTGTAAAGTAGGGTAAAACTCACATCAGAGGATTTTGGGAAGGTTACATAGACCCGTGAGTGTGGCACACCTTAGTTTAGTACATGGCACATAGTTAGTGTTATAGCTAGACTGTTTATCTACATTTACCTGTATCTTTATACCATACCTTTTTTATAGCTACTCTTGTCTATATACATATCTGTAAGATATCCATATCTTTACTTTATGAAATTAAAATAAAAATGACCACCTCATTTAAAATTACTCCCCTTACTTGTGAATGAATTTGACCAAATTATGTTATATGCACGTACAAATGCATAGCAATGAATCCCACTAGTGTATGTAATTATAAGGTACCAATAAATTAAAAAAAACACTCCTCTGACTCTATCCCTTTTCCATGTGTCTTTTTCTGTTTCGTGTTGCTATAGCAAAATACCTGAAGCTGGGTATTTTATAAAGAAAGGAATGGAGCTGGGTATGGTGGCACATGCCTCTAATCCCAGTACTTGGGAGGCAGAGACAGAAGGATCCCAAACTTGAGGTCAGTCTGGGCAACTTAGCAAGACTCTATCTCAAAATAAAAAACAAAAAGGGCTGGGGATGTAGCCCAGTGGCAGAGCACCACTGTGTTCAGTCCCCTGTACTTCCCCCACCCGGCCCCGTACACACACACAACAGGAGATGGGATTGGGGATATAGCTCAGTGGTGGAGCACTTGTCTAGCATGCATGAGTCCCTGAGTTGGATCCCCAGCACCACAAAAAGAAAAAAGAAGAGATGTAGTTGGGTATGGTGGTGCATGCCTGTAGTACCAGCTACTCAAGAGGCTGAGGCAGGAGAATCACTCCAACTAAGTAGTTTGTGACCAGCCTGGGCAACATAACAAGGACCTGTCTCAAAACAAACAAACAAACAAACAACAAACAAACAAACAAACAAGGACAGGAAAGCTATGTATTTAACTCCCAGATCTGTAGATTCAGAAGCAAGGTGCTGGCATCTGCTTGGCTCTGGTAAGGGCCTCACGACAGTTGGCAACACAATGACAGAAGCAGATGCAGGAGGGCGATTAAAGGAGGTACCAGTCTCTCTCTTTCTCTCTTTTTTTTTTTTTGCGGTACTGGGGATTGAACCTAGGGGCATTCTACCTCCAAGTTATACCCTCAGCCCTATTTTTTTATTCTTTATTTTGAAACAGGGTCTCACTAAGTTGCGGAGGGCCTAAGTAGCTGAGGCTGGCTGTGAACCCAGATCCTCCAGTCTCAGCCTCCCAAGTACTGGGATTACAAGAGTGTGCCACCATGCCCGGCTACCAGGCTCATTTATAACAACCCACTCTCCTTTCCCTCTCTGTCATTCCTTCCACTCCTTCCTCTTTTTGCTCTATTCACATTCTCTGTGTGACATCATCAAAACCCATGGGTTCAACTACAGTCATGGTTGATCAGAAAAATCTCTAATTCTACCCTAAACTTCCTTACTAAATTAAATAAAATACAGCCAGCAGAACATCTCCATTTTGATGTCCCCTAAGAACTACAAACTCAACTTGTCAAAAACAGAACTAATCTTTTTTTCCACCTTCCTTGGACCACTACAAATCTGAGAGTTAAGATTTCTCCTTGCCTTCTCTCCCAATATTGAATCATTCTCTAAGTCTTGCCAAGTCAAACTCCAATATCTGATCAGTCTTCCTTATATCTTCACTGCCACTTAGTCCTAGTTTATAGGATTACTCTATCACCCAGCTTTCCATTAATCTATTGGTTTCAATTTTGCTTTTCCAAGCTATCTTTTGTTTTCAATTTCTAAGAAGCAAAACTGCTCATGTCCCTCTTAACACTTAAAATATTTCATTTGTTTTCTATCTTCTGCAGGATAAAATTCAAATTTACTGACATGGCAGTAACAAGTCTTTGCTGATTTGGTTCCAGACTTCCTTTTCCATCTTGTATTTCATTCATTTATTAAGCAAAGGACGTGTACCAAGCGCTCTGTGAGGCAGTGGAAACACACAGAGAAGTTCCTGTCCTCAAGGAACTCACAGTCTAACAGGAAGGAACAAAATTTAAACAATTTTTAAAGAAAATAAGGGAAGAGGAGTAACACCAGGAGCCTCATCTAGGCTCATCATTCTAGTCTAGTTCCATCCGTTCTCCACTGAGGCATGCAAACACACTTGCAGCTCTAACCATGAACTTGAAGCAAAGATTGCAAACTGACAACTCAAAGACTGAATCAGTCAGCAGATACGTTACCTTCCTATGGCTGCTGTAACAAATTATCACAAAACTGGTGGCTAAAGAAAACATAAATTTATTCTTTTCTAGTTCTGGAAGCCGTTGGTTCAAAATCAGTTACACTGGGCTAAAATCAAGGCGTAAGAAGGGCTGGTTTCTTCTAGAGGCTCCAGGGGAAATCCATTCTCTTGCTTTTTCTAGCTTCGGGAGACTGCCTGCACTTCTTGGCTCACAACCCCTTTCTTGTATCATTCCTCTTGCTTTTCTTTTGTAGTCAAGTCTCCCTCTGCCTCCCACTTACAAGGGCACTAGTGATTATATTAAGAGCCCACTCAGATAATCCAGGATAATCTCTCCATCTCAAGATCCTTAACCTTAAACCCATCTGCAAAGTCTCTTTTGACATTAAGGTAGGCTATTCACAGGTTCCAGGGGTTGGGACCTGGATACCTCACAGGTACCAGGATACCAGAGAAGAAATTGTTTACTTAGTCTACAGAAGAGTCATTAAAAAGTTGGTTACTAATAATGAAAAGTTTGAAGCTACTACATAAAAATCCAGATCTCTGGCTTCTTTTGAGAAGTAAGGAAGACCCGACCTTGCGGGGCCTGTACTCCGTGCAGCTACCGTAGGTCAGTGCCTTTGAGTGGCCTGCATTCATACTCCTGTCTGCTCAGTGCCCTCCGATTCCTACTGCTCTGCACCCAGCCAGATTTTCTAATCCACAGTGACTGCCTGGTGCCTGGAGACAAAAGAGCTTATAACCCCTGTCCTAGAATCTTTTTACTTCTTTACAACTCTCCACCTTCATATATGTTCATCCTCTCCACTGGAAGTGTTTTCCTCTTTCTCCCTCCTCTGCAATCACGTGGGTACTCCTACTCATCCTTCAAGACCTGGTGAATGCACTTCCTCTCTGGAAGCCTGCGCGTCTTGGGTCTGTGTGGGACCGTACCTCTCACCTCGGGTATTTCAGTATTCTGCCCACTTCATCTGCCACTTCCTTGGTGTCAGAGTTTGAGATTTGTTTCCGTTTTCAGCACAACACCTACTATAGGAGCTTTAATAAATATATATAATAGATGAAAGTGGTGACACTATTGATGGGGGCCTTTATTATGAAGTGAAAGTGTTATTCAGAAATGAGTTTTGATCTATAAAAGAGGATAATTTAAATGTTCTACTATAGTCAGTTTTCCAGGAAGAATAGGTGGGATCAGATACTTCTGAATGAGGAAAGATTTGAATCCAGGGAGAGTATTAGAGAGTATGGAGAGGAACGGGGGCAGATTCAGGAAGAGTGGAAGCTCTGACGCCGAAGAGTCAGGTCCTGGGATCTTGCTTTGTTCCATAAGGCCGGGTCATATGCTGCTTTGCATGAGGGGCAGATGTACAAATTATATCAGAGGGTTTGACATCTACTATCACCTCAGTTCCAGCATGGCTGAAGTGCTTTAAAGAGATAAAATTTGAATAATGAAATTGGTAAAATCTCGTGGAAGATGCAGGGGAAATGGAACGCTCACCTGAATCATGAATTATTCATGCTTCACTGGAGAACAATGAGGCAGAACTTTGGCTTTTATTACTGTTTCTGATACAAGGTGATTAGTTTTAATTTTAGATGATTGCACATGCTTATGTAACACACTAAACTCTATATGAATATTAGCATTTTTGTTTTGACCATTCCAATTTGAGACAGTGTACTTGAGGTTATGGAATTGTTTCTTTCTAATGAATGCATTAGAATTAAATATTAAGATATATGGAAGACTTCTTCCCAGTCCTCACAGTTAATCAAATAAAGTGATTTTTGCCTTTGATGCAGAACCAGAGATGAATGAATCTTTAAACTAAAATTAAATTAGACTGACGCAGTCATCTGAAGGGCAGAAATATGTCTACCCTTTGCTAATATTTATTATAAGAGTGCATGCTTGCTTTCTGCTATTGACTATAGAGTGGCTGGTAATACCATGACAGTTAAATCGAACTAAGTAACAAACTGTATCCTTTAAGTTGGCAAAGGTGGTTTAGCTATTTCTCCACAACTAAGAATATTAGTGATGTAATGGTGAACAGAAACAGTATTAATCAGAGTCATTTACCATAATTACATGAAGTAAGCCATAGATACCCTGCTTAATTTTGGCTGTCAGTAGTTACCATGGGGGTTTAAATCCAGAATTTCTTTGGCTATTTTGCATATTCTGCTTATTTTCAAGCTATTGGGAGGGGTAGTTGTAGATCCCTTATGAAACTTATTTTAAACTCTTGATACTTTTATTTATATTAGTTTTATTAGTTTTGTGGTCCTAAATAAAAAGTTGGTCTCAGCAAAGAAAATGACAATTTCTCATGTGACCCATTGCCCTTTGATATCACAACTTCTAATGCTCTAGGGAAAGTCGAAAGAATGGCTACAATAATTTAAAAGACAGCTGGGTCACTTATTTTTTCAGTTAACCAAAACTTAACATTAACAATCCTGATTTTAGCATTAAAGTGATGGCAACCTTTGATCTTACGATCAAAACTTAATTTGGACTCTCAGGCAATTAAAAAATACCACCTCCAAATCTTTTTAGCCCCTGGTGATCACAGCCTATACAGGCCCATCTCAGGATGGATGGATCTCATGAAGAGAGTTTTTCACAAACTCGTATGATACTGGATCTGAAAAAAAGTTTTAGGTTCTACATTTTGAAATACAGAAAGCTTTAGCCGGGCGTGGTGGTGCACACTTGTAATCCCAGTACTTGGGAGGTGGAGACAGGAGGATCCGGGTTCACAGCCAGCTTCAGCTACTTAGTGAGGCCCTCCACAACTTAGTGAGACCCTGTTTCAAAATAAAGAATAAAAGTAGGGCTGGGGGT
>PVJS01065007.1:0-10078 GCA_004027185.1 Glis glis | reverse complement strand
AAAAAAGCAAGCTATATTAACCCAATATTAATTACTAATAACACAAAATAGTTATAGTCCCAAATCCTTGATACTTTAAAAGACTATATTCCTGTTTATTTTCTTTCCTTTATCATAAAACAAGTTTTCAATATAATAAGTAACTTCTAGCAGATAGAGATAAGAAGATGCTGGGAACTCACCAAGGACACAGGTGTGCAATACACATGCTTTAAACTTTAATGAAAATAAAAACAAAGAATAAAGCAGGCTTTTAACATACAGCTCCCTGACCTCGTTAACCAAGCAATACCTTTTGATCAGTGATATCTGACCTATATGTCCCTGTGAGGATGAACAAATAAGGCTAGCAGAAAAGGTTTAATTGGCTGATCTGCACCTGCTTTTGGTGGGAAAAGAAGACTATTGGTTAAGAAACAAGGGATAATAATTCTTATAAAAATTGTATATGTTCAAAGGCATCAGTGCCTTACTTTCAAGGCACTCCACTACGTCACCTCTGGAGTAGTACTTTTATTACTCTGTCCCCCGTTTCTCTCTGTAATAATAAAACTTTGTTCAAGCTTGCAACAGTAGTTCTGGCTAACTTTTTCTAAACTAGCTAAGAACAAGAACCCACAGCATCGCTCCAAATGGTAACAAAAGGAAGTTCTATGCACAACCTCCACTGCAGATCATGCGTTGTCTTATAGAACATCTCCTGAACCAACGTGTTTAACAGCCTTGAGCCATCTATGTGGGGTTTTTTTCCACCGGTTCTGGGAATCGAACCCAGGGGCGCTCTACCACTGAGCTACATCGCCAGTCCTTTTTATTTTATTTTGAGATGGTCTCTCTCTCTCTCTCTCTCTCTTTTTTTTTTTTTTTTTTTTTTTTTTTTTGCGGTACCGGGGATTGAACGCAGGGGCGTTCTACCTCCGCGCTACACTCCCGGCCCTATTTTTTATACTTTATTTTGAAACCGGTCTCACGAAGTTGCAGAGGGCCTCACTAAATAGAGAGAGACAGGGAGAGAGAGAGAGTTGAGGCTGGCCTTGAACCTGGATCCTCTGGTCTCTGCCTCCCAAAGTACTGGGATTACAAGCGTGTGCCACCACGCCCGGCTTGAGATGGACTCTCTAAGTGACCCAAGCTGGCCTCAAATTGTGATCCTCCTGCCTGGTGAACCCTCCCAAGAAGCTGGGGTTACAGACGAGTGCCCCTGCGCTCGGTGCCATCTTGTGTTTTAAGTTTCAGAAGGCTTTTATTTATTTTTTATTTTTTATTTTTTTATTTTTGCAGTACCAGGGATTGAACCCAGGGGCATTCTACCTCTGGGCTACACCCCAGGCCCTCTTTTTAATTCTTTATTTTGAAACAGGGTCTCACTAAGTTGCAGAGGGCCTCACTAAGTAGCTGAGGCTGGCCACGAACCCGGATCCTCCGGTCTCAGCCTCCCAAGTACTGGGATTACAAAGCATGCGCCACCACGCTCGGCTTCAGAGGGCTTTTAGAGGTCTGCTCTCAGTTGCAAAAGCATAGCTCTCTGTTTACCTTTGTAGCGGCTCATCATCTATGTCCTAAATATATAAATGAGCAGGTTCATGAGGCCAGACAGAGGCAACAGACACAGCCCCTCTTACCTGTCCACTGTGTTTTTTCCTCTCTTAGAATATTCTTCTTTTTTTGGTGGGGTGGGTACTGGGAGTTGAACACAGAGGCATTCTACCTCTCAGCTATATACCCAGTCCTTTTTATTTTATCTTATTTTATTTATTTGTTCATTTCGTGGTACTGGGGACTGAACCCAGGGGCATTCTACCTCCAAGCTACACCCCCAGCCCTTTTTATTTATTTATTTATTTTTATTTTTATTTATTTATTTATTTATTTATTTATTTATTTATTTATTTATTTTGCGGTACCCGGGATTGAACCCAGGGGCATTCTACCTCCGCACTACACCCCCGGCCCTATTTTTTATACTTTATTTTGAAACCGGGTCTCACGAAGTTGCGGAGGGTCTCACTAAGTAGAGAGAGAGAGAGAAACAGGGAGAGAGAGAGAGAGAGAGCTGAGGCTGGCCGCGAACCCGGATCCTCCGGTCTCTGCCTCCCAAAGTACTGGGATTACAAGTGTGCGCCACCACGCTCTGCCCCCTTTTTATTTTTATATTTTGAAACAGGGTCTCACTAGGTTGCTGAGAGTCTCATTAAGTTGAGGCTGTCCTTGAACCTGCAATCCTCCTGTCTCAGCTTCCCAAGTACTGGGATTACAGGCATGCGCCACCACACTTGGCCCCCTTAGAATAGTCTTGAATCACCTTATACTCGTTCCTTCAGAACCTACTGCCTTTGTAATGGAATCATGTGTTGGATTCTTATCTGCTGGTAAAAAGGTTTAGCACCTCTCCCAGCAAGGGGCTCCTACCTGCTGCAGGTGGCTCCCCCAGGTGTGCATGTGTAAACCATCGTCTCACCCATGTAAGACACTGTGTACAGGATGGAGGCTGGTACCCAAAGACACCTGCAGGTGCTCGCTGTGCAGGGTACCAAGCCGAGCGGGGCTGGCATGCAGCAGGGCTGGAAATCAGTGCCATCTGCTCTCTTAGCCCCTCTCTGACCCACCCCAAGGAGACACCCTTTTCTAACTCGTCCACCCAGGGGTGCACGTTTCTAATTAGCACAAAAGCATTTCTACAGGTTGGAGTGGCCCTGCTGGCATCCCAGTCTCTCCAGTGTCCTCCTTTTCTCTCTTCTCTGCAAATCAGGAGTCAGGAAGACAGGCATCAACCTCCAAGAAGTGAAAATGTGAGATAATAGGTCCCAAGCTGTTTATATTGCAAACAAGCCTACCCCTGCCCCCTGAACTGCCTTTTCAAGTCTGCGCTTGCGTAACAAATAGACAATGGACAGAGGACAGCCCCTGAACAAACTATGCTGGAGTTCCCCTGACCTGAAGCCTGCTCTGGCCAGGTTAGAGACCAGTATTCATGCCTGCAGGGAAGGGGGTGGGGCCCTGCCATCCATGTCAGCAAAAGGCTCCTTGGGTTCTTGCAGTCTCCGGCTCCAGGCTCCACCTTCTGGACTGCTGCTTCCCACTCAGGGACCTTTGCAGGGCCTGGAGATATTTTTGGTTGCCACAATGTGGGGAGGGAGTGCTACCAGCCCCAGATGGGTGGAGTCCAGCAATGCTGGTGACCTTCCTGTGATGGAGGAGGCAGGCCCACAGATGAGTCATCTGGTCCCACGTGCCCGCAGAGCCAGGGCTGAGGATCGTGGGCACACCTGCACTTGGATCCCTTCACTGGGATCTGGTTCTTACTGTTTGTTTGTTTGTTTGTTTGTTTGTTTGTTTGTTTTATGGACAATTTGAGTGAATGCTAAGATGTTCTTGCTTTTCAAATAGTGTGAGTTTAATGCCGGATGTGGTGGCACACACCTGTAATCCCAGTACTTGGGAGGCTGAGACAGGAGGATCACAGGTTTGAGGACAGCCTCAGCAAGAAACTAGACTCATCAACCTAGCGAGACCCTGTTTCCAAATAAGAAATAAAATCGGGCTGGGGATATAGCCCGGAGGCAGAAGGCCCCTGGGTTCCACCCCCAGTACCACATACACCAAAAAAAAAAAAAAAAATTGTGTGATTTTAGATTTTGAGTTCTATTTTGTGGAGTTAGGATATACAACAGGGAGAAACTAAAACAATCCCATAATAAACCTTTGCTTGTGGCTCTTTCAGGACACATCCACATACTTAGAGCACTGTTAATTAGTGTTGTGCTATTTTTGTTTGTGTTGTAATTTATCTCTGTTCTTTGGTTTTCTTTTATATCAACCCTCTTTACCTCTTTATGCTGTTTGCCTCACATATTAATTTCAGTATTTGTGACATCCTTTAATTTTTCAACACTACCTATACTATTTTATTTTATTTTTGGTACTGGGGACTGAACCCAGGGGAGTTCTATCTCCAGAGCTACAACCCCAGCCTTTTAATTAATTAATTAATTGGCACTGGGGATTGAACCCAGGGGCATTCTACCTCCAAGCTACACCCCCAGCCCTATTTTTTATTCTTTATTTTGAAACAGGATCTCACTAAGTTGCTGAGGCTGGCCTCAAACCTGCTATCCTCCTGTCTCAGCCTCCCAAGTACCAAGATTATAGACATGTGCCACCATGCCCGGCATCTATACTTCTTTCTTTATTTATTTTTTAATTTTTAATTTTTTTTGCAGTACTGGGGATTCGATCCAGGGGCATTCTACCTCCAAGCTACACTCCCAGCACAATTTTTTATTCTTTATTTTGAAGCAGGGTCTCACTAAGTTGCAGAGGGCCTCACTAAGTAGCCGAGACTGGCCATGAACCCGGATCCTCCCATCTCAGCCTCCCAAGTACTTCTTTAAACAAGAGTTCGATACTTTCCACTCCCAGGAGATCCACAGGCTCAGAATTTGTAAGGACGTTGCTCTTCCATGGAGAAGCAGACTTTGCAGATGAGAAGAGATGGGGAGATTCTCCTGTATTATTTGGGTGAACTTGATATGATCACATGGGTTTTCTTTTTCTTTCATTTATTTTTGTATGTGTGTGTGGTACTGGGCATTAAACCCAGAGCCCTTTTTTTTTTATTTTTTGTTTTAAAACAGGGTCTCGCTAAGTTGCTGAGAGTCTTGCTAAGTGTCCGAGGCTGGTCTTGAACCTGCCATCCTCCTGTCTCAGCCTCCCACGTACTGGGATTACAGGCGTGCACCAGCATGCCCAGCTGCATGGGGTTTGAAAGGGGAGAGCCTTTCCCAGCTGCAGTCAGAGAGGCAGATGTGTCAAGGGAGGAATGGTCAGAAGTAATGTTGCTGGCTTGGAAGATGGAGGAAGGGGGCTCTATTAGGTCTTTGTTAACTACAGTGAAATACCTGGGACACACTAACTTACAGAGTAAGAGATCTAATTGGGTTGGTTTTGGAGACTGAAAGTCCAGACAGCATGGCCCAGGATCTGGTGAGGACCCCGTGGCCAGTGGTGGAGCACAGGGCAGAGGAACGTCACATCTGAAACCAGGAAGCAGAGAGAGACCAAGGAGCCAGGCGTCTCCTTTCATAACATCCCTCTCATGAGAACCACCAAAAAGTCACATGAGAAACACCTTCAACTCTTTTAAAGACACCCCCTCCCAGAGACCCAAGAACCTCCCACCAGACTCCATCTCTTTTTTTTTCTTTTTTTTTTTTTTTGGCGGTACCGGCTATTGAACCCAGGGGCATTCTACCTCCGAGCTACACGCCCAGCCCTAATTTTTATTCTTTATTTTGAAACAGGGTCTCACTAAGTTGTGGAGGGCCTCACTAAGTAGCTGAGGCTGGCCGCGAACCCAGATCCTCTGGTCTCAGCCTCCCAAGTACTGGGATTACAAGCGTGCGCCACCACCCCCGGCTCAGACTCCATCTCTTAAAGTCTCCCCCATTCCCAATACCACCACCCGGGAGACCAAGCCTTTGACACTTGGAGCCTTGGGGAAATCTCAGCCCCATCCAAACCATAGCAGAGCCCATGAGCCGAAGAATGTGCCGCCCCTAGAAACTGCAAAGGGTCTGGGAAAGGATCCCCTGCAGCTCCCAGAAAGGACGCCTTGGTGTGAGACCGGTGAAGCCCACGCTGGACTCTGACCTCCCAGGCTGTGAAATGATAAACGTGTTATTGTTCCCTAGGCCACAAAGTCTGTGGTATTTTATTGCAGCAGCGATAGGAAATTAATGCAACCCCATATCTTCCATTCTTCATATTTATTAAGGTCTTTTCCCCCTTAAAACTATTCTTGCTGGGTATCATGGTGCACACCTGCAACCCCAGTACATGGGAGGCTGAGACAGGAGGATCACAGGTTCGAGGCCAGCTTCAGCAATTTAGCGAGGCTCTCAGCAACTTAGAAAGACCTATTTCAAAATAAAAATAAAATAGGGCTGGGGATGTAGCTCAGAGGTAGAACGCCCCGGGGTTCAATCCCCAGTAACACACACACACACACACACACACACACACACCACTATTCTTGAGTCACGGTGGTGCACACCTGTAATCTCAGCAAATCAGGAAGCCGAGGCAGGAGGATCACCAGTTCGAGGCCAGCATGGGCAATGGAGAGACACCCTGTCTCAAATTTTTTTTTAAAGGGCTGGAGATTAGCCGGGTGTGGTGGCGCATGCTTGTAACCCAGTACTTGGGAGGCTGAGACAGGAGGATTGCAGGTTCACAGCCAGCCTCAGCTACTTAGTGAGGCCCTCTGCAATTTAGGAGACCCTGTTTCAAAATAAAGAATAAAAAATAGGGCTGGGGATGTAGCTCAGAGGTAGAATGTCCCTGGGTTCAATCCCCAGTAACACACACACACAAATAAATAAATAAATGAAAAAATAAATAAATAAATAAATAAAATAAAAAGGCTGGGGATGCCAGGCGTGGTTGTGCATGCTTGTAATCCCAGTACTTGGGAGGCTGAGATAGGAGGATCGCAGGTTCGTGGCCAGCCTCAGCAATTTAGTGAGGCCTTCCACAACTTAGTGAGACACTGTGTCAAACTAAAAAATAAAATAGGACTGGGGGTGTAGCTCAGAGGTAGAATGCCCCTGGGTTCAATCCCCAGTAGCAAAAAAAAAAAAAGGGGGTGGGGCCTGGGGATGTATCTCAGTGTTAGAGCGCCCTGAGTTCAATCCCCAGTACTGCAAACAACCAGAAAGAATAAAACAACTATTCTTGATTGCTAAAAGACTTTTTTACCTTATTTCCCCCTCTCCCATCAGCAAATATTTATCAAGACATCCATCTTGGTTTTGCTAGGAGCCGTGAAGTTGCAGAATGTTGGTTTGTTGCAATATGTCCTGTGACTGCCAACAGATCTCATTTTGCAAACGAGAACAGGAGACCAGAGAAAGCCAAGGGGCCCGTTGGGTTTGTGCAGTTACCAGACAGAAAGCAGGCACCACACCCAGGCCCTGACTCACCCGCTGCTCTAGTTTCCATTTCCTTCCCCTTATAAAAATAGGACGATCCCATTGACTTAAGAACGTACTTGTTTTTTTCCCTCATATGGGGGCTCTGAAAACATACTGATGGTCGACTGTAAACATTATGGTTTCCTGGCAAAAGTCTCATGGAACTTAGTTCAGGGAGACAGGGAAATGCTCCAGGAAGATTTTTTTTCTTTGGTACTGGGTGTTGAACCCAGGGGTGTCCTACCTCTGAGCCACACCCCAGCCCTATTTTATTTTTTATTTTGAAACAGGGTCTCACTAAGTTGCTGAGGGCTTCACTCAGTTGCTGAGGCTGGCCTCGAACCTGTGATCCTTCCAGGAAGATTTAGAATGAACTTCTGTGGTGGAAGGAGTTTGAGAAATGCAGCACTGTTTGCCTCTACCTTGAAAGTCGTTATGTTTCTAAGTGTAATGAAACTTCCAGGTTCTGTAGTTAAGAAACAAGTTCTAACCCAGCGTTCGCCCTTTTTATCTAACACCTGCTAACGTGCAATGAGAAATGTTAGTGTAGACCATCTCTCCATGTCTTCTCTTTGACCCTTTCACCCCGTGGTTGGTTTAGCACGACAGGTGGAACTGACCTGAGTGCGCTGAATGGGATCCTTTAAGGGTCAAAAAGGTGAATTACTGATGTGCAGCCTGCTAGCTGTCACCCATGGTCCCTTTCTTCCTCATCAACAGAGCCCCAGTTATCTATTTATTTTCCTTCCCTTCCCCCTTCCCCTTTCTCTCTCCTCCCCTCCCCTCCCCCCTCCTCTTCTCTTGTCTTTTCTATATCTATCTATCTAGCTATCTAGCTAGCTATCATCTATCTATCTACCTATCATCTATCTATCTATCATCTATCTATCTATCTATCTATCTATCTATCATCTATCTACCTATCATCTATCATCTATCTATCTATTATCTATCATCTTTCTATCTATCATATATCATATATCCATCTATCATCCATCTATCTATCTATCTATCTATCTATCTATCTATCTATCTATCTATCTACCTATCTACCTATCATCTCCTCTCTCCTCTCTTTCTTTCTTTTGTCTATGTGTCCAGCCTGGCCTCAAGTGGGCTTCCTGCCTTAGCCTCCCAAGGAGCTGGGACTACAGGTGCATGCCACTACGCCTGGCTAATAACAGAACCCTATTTAATTTGAGTCAAAAGATGCTGAACTAAAATGACTTGATTTCTCAGGCTACCTTGAAGCTAGGTGTGGCCATGTGGTACAGTTTTGGCCAATGAGATGGGAACAGAAGTCCATAGAACATTTCCAGGGAAGCTCACCGGTGTGTTTCATTTCATCTTTCATTGTCCTCTTGGAGTGTAGAGACGAGACATGGGGAGGCAGCAGCATTTCGTGTGACCATGAGGGCAATAGCCATTTACCAAGGGTGGCTGAACAAGAAAAGTTAGCAACAGCCTGGGTTTTTTTTTTTTTTTATGCACTGGGGATTGAACCTGGGGCATTCTACCTCGGAGCTACACCCCCAGCCCTTTTTAATTTTTACCTTGAAACAGGGTCTCACCAAGTTGCTGAGGCTGGCCTTGAACCTGTGATCCTCCTGTCTCAGCCTCCCAAGAACTGGATTATAGGTGTGCACCACCACGCCCAGCTAAGAGGCTGGGTTCTTGGTGATGTGGCGTCATCTAACCAGTCTTGGGAGGCTTTTGCTCTTCTTAAGAATGTGAGAAAAATAAACTGGTCTGTGATTAATCTCCTATAGGCAAGTTACTGTTCCATGCAGCCGAACACCTTTCCAGCCTAAATAGTGTTTCAATATTTATTTACAAGTATCATATAATTTTGCTCTGTGGGTTCATCTTGGCTCTCGTTATGAAAGACAATTACACCTAGCCAGGCGTGGTGGTGCACGCTTGTAATCCCAGTACTTGGGAGGCTGAGACAGGAGGATTGTAGGCTCATGGCCAGCCTCAGCTACTTAGTGTTAGTGAGGCCCTCCACAACTTAGTGAGACCCTGTTTCAAAATGAAGAATAAAATAGGGCTGGGGGTGTAGCTCAGAAGTAGAATGCCCCTTGGTTCAATCCCCAGTACCACAAAAAAATTTTAAAAATTAAAAAAATAAAAATAAAATAGGGCTGGGGTATAACTTGGAGGTAGAATGTCCTTGGGTTCAATCCCTAGTACCATAAAAAAGAAAGAAAAAAGAAATCTAAGTCAGTGGTTCTCAGTGTGTGCCCCACACCAGCAGCCTCAGCACCACCTGGGAACGTACTAGAAATGCACATTCTCAGGCCCCACTCCAGACCTACCAAGTCTAGACTCTGGGGGTGAGGCTGACGGGTCAGGGAACTCTGTAGCTTTGGAGCTACAGACCTAAGACATGTGTCAGCCTCCGTGAACTTCAACCCAAGGAGGCGAGACACTGGGTGAAATGGCCGAGTTTGAACAGCAAGACCCACAGCAAACACAGCACAGGTTTCGTGGGCGGAGGTGTCTTGCCATACCTTGGTGATTCAAACTGAAATAGAACTAAAGGCAATAAAGACATAAAGGAAGTCTTGAAGCCTCAAAGAGAGACGATCTGGTTCCTGTTAGGTACCAAGGGACCAGAGTCACAATTTTCATACAAAACTTTCACTTTTGATGTACAGTCTTAGTGACTCACATCCTGTTCCATTGCCTCCAACTCTGGTCACAGGGCAACTAGATCAGTGCATATATAGGATTTGTATAAATCTCAGTAATTCAAGAATTTGTGCAGGGCTCAGTGGTACATGCCTATAATCCCAGCTACTCAGTGTTAGAAACAACTTTTTACGGCGTCTAAAGAAACGGCACGTGTTCGAAAATTGCTTGGTAAGGTGATTTTACTTTTTTGCAAAAAAGGGTGCTCCCAGATATGAGAGAGAGCACGCTTCACAAAGAACCCAGTGGGTCTTATATCCCTAACGCAAGGCTCCTCCTGCGCTGAACTCCTATTGGTCGAAGTTCCAGCTTCACATTCTTCCTGGTCAGCTACAGGGGAAGATGGGGGAGGGCCGACACCTGTAATCTCTTAAGAGATGTTAATGTGGGGAAGGAATGTAAGTCCCTACCAG
>PVJS01065006.1:0-10091 GCA_004027185.1 Glis glis | reverse complement strand
GAGAGAGAGAGAGCTGAGGCTGGCCACGAACCCAGATCCTCCGGTCTCCGCCTCCCAAAGTACTGGGATTACAAGCGTGCGCCACCACGCCCGGCCCTCTGTCAATGTTAATAATGTTATCATACCCATTGTCAGTGTTCTCAGTAAAGACTTCTGGGCATTTTTTTTACTTGGTCTAATATGTTAAAGAATAAAAGAACTTCAAGCTGGGTTAAGTAGTGCAGACCCGTAAGCCCAGCTACTCAGGAGGCTGAGGTGGGAGGATTGCAAGTTTGAGGCTAACCTGACCACTTAGCAAGACCATGTCTCAAAATAAAATATTTTTAAGGGGTGGGGATGTAGCTCAGTGGTGGAGCATCCCTGGTTCAACCCCAGAACTGTCAGGAAAAAAAAAGAACTTTAAACTTTTTTGCAAAAGGGGCAAAAATAGAGTCCCTAGTAAACCTTTTCTTTAACACTATATTAAAATTATTTTACTTTTTAAATATAGCATTAATTCAATCTTTTTGTTTTTTCCCTAGTTATCATTTTTAAAGCCATGTTTATTAAAGGTACATATAACATTTACTCCTGCCAGTATATGTTTCTATGAAGTTTATCTATGTTAATGATTCTATGGGCTTTGACAAATGCATACAGTCATGTAACCATCAAAGCAGTCCGGATATAGAATAAAAATTTACCTCAGGCTCCTTTTATTTTCATTCCTTCCCACCATTTCTAGCCCTAGAAATCACTGATTTCTTTTCTGTTTCTATAGTTTTGTCTTTTTCAGAATGTCATATAAATGGAATCACACGTGTGAAGATTTTTGAACCTAGCTTCTTGTACTTAGCATAATGCCCATACTGTTGTGTATATCTGCAGTTCTTTTTCATTGATAAGTAATATTCCAAAGCATAGAAATACCAGTTTGTTTATCCATTCATCAGTTGTATGGTATTTGGATGGTTTCCAGTTTGGGCAATCATGAATAAGGCATTATCAATATCTCTTTACAGATTTTGTGTGATAATATTTTCACTTCTGTAGGGTAAACATATAGGAGTAGGATTGTGAGATTGTATGGTAAGTATATGATTCACTTTATTAGAAATTGCCAAACTGTTCTGCAAGAAGCTATCCAATTTTAGATTCAAACCACCTATGTATGAGAATTCCAGTTGATCTACATTCTGACTGGTCATTTAAATATTAGTCATTCTAATAGTTGGGTAGCAGCATTTTACTGTGACATTAATTAGCATTTCCACAATGTCTAATATCTGACATCCACATATCTTCTTTTGTAGTACTAGGTGTTGATCCCAGGAGCTCACATGTGCTAGGCAAGCACACTACCACTGAGCTATACCCCAACCCTTTCTTTGTGGTACTGGTGATTGAACCTAGGGGCATTATACCTCTGAGTTATACCCCCAGCCCTATTTTATTTTATTTTATTTTATTTTGAAACAGGGTCTCCCTAAATTACCACATGCTGGTCTTGAATCTGTGGACGTTCCTATCTCAGTGTTACAAGTACTTGGATTACAGGCGTGCACCACTGTGCCAGGCTCCTACAACCCTTTTTTATTTTGAAACAGGATCTTGCCAAGTTGCTCAGGCTGGACTTGAACTTGCAATCTTCCTGCCTCAGCCCCCTAAGTAGCTGGGATTACAGATATGTACCATCAGGCCCAGCTTCATATGTCTTCTTTAGTGGAGTGTTTGTAGAGTTTTCCATAGGGTATTTTTTAATTATTGAATTTTAAGAGTTATTTATATATTCTGAACACAAGCTGTTTCTTTTAAGTTTATTTTTAACTGACAAAACTCTATATATTGATAGTGTTCAAGATGTTTTAAATATGAATACATTGTGAAATATCTAAATCACAATAATTAATATATGTATTATTTCACATGCTTATCATTTTTATGGTGAGAACACTTAAAATTCACTCTGTGGTTTTTAAGAATACAATGTAGTGTTATTAACTATAGTTGCCATGATGTATTATAGATCTCTTGAACTTATTTCTCCTATCTGAAATTTTATAACCTTTGACCATCATTTCCCCAATTCCTCCCTTCCTAGTTCCTGGTAACCACTATTCTACTCTGCTTCTATGAGTTCAAGTATTTTAGATTCCACATATAAATGAGATCATGGAGTACCTGCCTCCTTGGACAGGGATTGCATTAAATCAGTCAATTGCTTTGGGAAGTATGGGTATATAACAATATTTATTCCTCCAGTCCATGAACATACGATGTCTTTCCATTTATTTGTATTTCTTCAGTTTCTCTCATCAAGTCTTTATAGTTCTCAGGTCTCAGGTTTTAGCTCAGTGGTAGAGCACTTGCCTTGCATGTGTGAGTCCATGGGTTCAATTCCCAGCACCACAAAAATGTTTAAAATTAATAAAAATTTTTCATGATGTATGTCCTTTTCCTCGTTGGTTAAGTTTATTTCCAAGTATTTTATTAGTTTTTGGTAGCTGTTGTAAATGGGATTATTTAGTTTTAGGTTAGGTTTTTTCATATTAATATATAGAAATGTTACTGATTTTGTACATTGGTTTTGTATCCTGCTAACTTTACAAAATTTATTTATTAATGCTCTTATTTTGGTGGAGTCTTTAGGATTTTCTATGTATAAAATGATGTCATATGCAAAAGGAACAGTCTAACTCTTCCCTTCCCTTCCTGTCTCTTCAAGCCTAATTACTCTAGTTAGGACTCCCAGTTCTATGTTGAATAGAAGTGGTAAGATGGGGTATGCTTGTCTTATTTGTGATTTAAGAGGAAAAGATTCTGAGTTTTCACTTTTGACTTTTGATGAGTTTATGTGGTTTATACCCCAAGGGTTCATGTGTTGGAAGCTTTGTCCCCATTATGGCAATGTTAAGAGATGGTGAGACCTTTAAGAGATGGGGCATAGTGGGAGGTCATTAGGCTCTTGAGGTGTGCCCTCGGAAAGAATTAACAGTTCTCCTGGGACTGCAGTTGATCTGGCTTCTTGCCATGTTCTTTCGGTCTTGCAATATCTCTCTTTTGCATATGTTCCTGTTATGATGCTGTTTTCCATGAAGTCCTCACCAGAACTGTGGTGATACTATCACCATGCCCTTGAGCATCCAGAACTGTGAGCTAAATTGTGAGCTTATTATTTATAAAACACCCAGCCTCAGGTATTTTATTATAGTAACAGAAAATAGACTAATACAAATATTATATCAGCTATAGGTTTGTCATATATGGTATTTATTGTGTTGACTTACATTTCTTTGATACCTAATTTGTTTAAAGTTTTTATCATGAAAAGATGTTGAATTTTATCAAATGCTTTTTCCATAACTATTGAAATGATCATATGGGTTTTGTCCTTCATTCTGTTTATTGGATATATCACATTTACAGACTTGTATATGTTGAACCATCCTTGTATCCCTAGGAAAAATCCCACTTGATCATGTTAAGTGACCCATTTATGATTTTCATTTTGGTTTGCTAGTATTTTGCTGAGGACATTTTGCATTTATGTTCTCATCATGGATGTAATTTTATTTTATTTTCTTGTAGTGTCCTAGTCTGGCTTTGATATCAGAGTAATGCTGGCCATGTAAAATGATTTTAGAAGTATTAGTTCTTCAATTTTTGGGACAGTTTGAGAAGGATTGATATTAGTTCTTTAACTATTTGGTGGAATTCAATAGTGAGGCTGGCTGTGTTAGTCAGTAGTTTTTTCATTGCTGTAACCAAAATACTTGACAGGAACAACTTAGAGGAGGAAAGATTTATTTATATATTTGGTGCTGGGGATTGAATCCAGGGGAATTCTACCTCTAAGCTACACCCCACCCCTTTTTTATTTTTCCCTTATTTTGAAGCAGGATCTCACTAAATTGCTGAGGGTCTTGCTAAGTTGCTGAGACTGACCTTGAACCTTTGATCCTCCTGTCTCAGCCTCCCAAGTACTAGGATTACAAGCATGTGCAACCACATTTAGCCCAGGAAAGGTTTATTTGGCTCATAGTTTCAGAGGTATAGCCTGTGGCTGGCTGGCTTCAAGGCAGAAACACAGTGTGGGTATAGTGTGACAGAGGAAAGCTGATCAACTCGTGGCAGCCAGGAAGCAGAGAGAGCCAAGGACAGATATAGTACTCAAGGCAGCACCCCCAGTGAACAACCTCCTCCAGCCATGACCCACCTATGAACCTTTCTTCATAGAAGACCAGGATATTTATTTATTTATTTATTTATTTATTTATTTATTTATTTAGTGGTACTGGGGATTGAACCCAGGGTCATTCAACCTCTGAGCTACACCCCCAGCCCAATTTTTTTTATTTTGAATCAGTATCTTGCTAAGTTGCTAAGGGCCTCACTAAATTGATGAGGCTGGTCTTGAACCTTCAATCCTCCTGTCTCAGCCTCCCAAGTACTGGGATTACAAGTGTGTGCCACCATGCCCAGCTGAAGACGAGGATTTTAATGAATGAGCTTTGGGGTACACTAAAGACCCAAACCATAACAGAGACCATCAGATCCTGGGCTTTTCTCTGATGGGAGACTTTTTTATTACTGATTTAATCACCTTACTCTTTCGTTGTCTATTCAGATTTTCTATTTCTTCATGATTCAGTATTAGCAGTTTGTCTGTATGTTAGATTTCTGTTGCTGAAAATACCTGAGATAAACAAGGAAAGATTTATTTGGGCTCACAGTTTCAGAAGTTTCAGTCCATGGTCAGCTGGCTCCATTGTTTTATATCTGTGTCAAAACAGAACACCATGCCAGGGAGCATGTGGTGGAGCAAAGCCGCATGCCTCATGGTAGCTAGGAAGGAAACAGAGAAAGGAAAAGAGAGGGGATTTGGGAGCCAGGGACAATGTATGCCCTTCAAGGGCATGCCCCTGGTGACCTACTTCTTCCAACTAGGCCTACCTCCTGAAGTTTCCACTACTTCCCAATGTCCCACTAAGTTATAAATTCATAAATTAATTAATCCATTCATGAGGTCAGAGCCCTTATGATTAAATTGCCTCTCAAGATCCCCACCTCTGAACACTGCTGCATTGGAGACCACGTCTTCAACACATGAGTTTGGGGTGACATTTAAGATTCAAATCTTAAGAGCATGTGTGTAGGAATTTATCCATTTCTTCTAGGTTATCCAGTTTGCTGAAATAGTAGTCTTTTATGATTCTTTGTATTTCTGTAGTATCAGTTGTAATGTCTTCTCTTTCACCTCCAATTTTATTTGAGTCTTCTCTCTTTTTTTTAGTGTAGCTACAAATTTGTTGATTTTGTTTATTTTTTCAAAAAACCAACTCCTAGTTGATCTTGTTGTTTTTGTAGTCACTATTTTATTTATTTATTTCAATCCTTATTATTTTCTTTCTTCTAAGATTGGGCTTATTTTATCTTTCTTATTTTTTGAAGTAGATGTTTATTATTATATACTTACCCCTTAGAACTGTCTTTAGTGCATCTAATAGATTTTAGTATGTTGTATTTCCATTTTCATTTGTCTCAAGATATTTTAAAATTTCCCTTTTAATTTTTTCTTTGCCATTTAGGTTGTTCAGAAACATGTTGTTTAATTTCCATTCATATGCAAGTTTTCCCAAACTATTCCTGTTACTAGTTTCTAGTTGCATACTATTGTGATTGGAAAAGATACTTAATATGTCTTTAGACTTCTTAAATTTGTTATGCTTTTTTGTGGTACTGGGGATTGAACCCAGGGGCATTCTACCTCTGAGCTACACCCCCAGCCCTATTTTTTATTCTTTACTTTGAAACAGGGTCTCACTAAGTTGCAAAGGTCCTCACTAAGTAGCTGAGGCTGGCTTCGAACCCGTGATCCTCCTGTCTCAGCCTCCCAAGTACTGGGATTACAAGTGCGCGCCACCACGCCCGGCTTTTGATATGCTTTCTTTGTGGTACAACACAGTGATCTGTCCTGGAGAATGTTCCACATATGCTTGAGAAGAATGTATTCTACTGCTGTTGGATGGAATGTTCTGTACATGTCTGTCAGGTCCCTTTAGTCTAAACTGTAGTGTAAATACAATGTTTCCTTTTTGTTTGTCTATCTGAGTGCTCCACTCATTGCTCGAAGTGGGATATTGAACACCCCTGCTATTATTATATTACAGTCTATATCTCCCTTGAGATACATTAATATTTGCATTATAGCCAGGCTTGGTGGTGTATGCCTGTAATCCTAGTACTTGGGAGGCTGAGACAGGAGGATCACAGGTTCGAGGACAGCCTCAACAAGTAGTGACACTCTCATCAACCTAGCGAGACCCTGTTTCAAAATAAAAATAAAAAATGGTGCTAAGGTTGTAGCTTGGAGGTAGAATGCCCCTAGGTTCAATCCCCAGCACCAAAAAAATATTTGCCTTACACACTTAGGTGTTCCAATGTTGGATGCATATGTATTTATAATTTTTAATCAATTCACACCTTTATTATTGTATAATGGTCTTTTTTGTTTCCTTTTGCTGTTTCTATCTTAAAGTCTTATTTTGTCTGATACATGCAGAGCTACTCCTTCTCTATTTTGCCTTCCATTTACATGGAATATCATTTTCCATCCCACAAATTTCAGTCTGAGTGTCTTTAAAGGGAAAATGAGTCTCTTCTGGCAGCATAAAGTCTTATTTTTATAATCCATTTATTTACTCTTAAGCTTTCAATTCTAGAATTTAAGCCATTATATTCAAGATAATTATTGACAAGTAAGGACTTAATACTACCATTTCTTTAATTTCTTTGGTTGTTTTGAAGATCATTTGTTCATTTGCTCGTGCCTTCTTGTCTTCCTTTGTGATTAGGTGATATTCTGGAGTGGTATATTTTGATTAATTCTTATTTTGTGTACTAATTGTAGAGTTTGTCTTCGTGGCTACTATGAGGCTTACATGAAACGTCTTTTAATAGGCTATCTTAATCTGATAATGACTTAACTTTGATTTTATAAAAACTCAACATTTTAATTCTACCTGTCCCTCTATTTTATGCTTTTAATGTCATAACTTGCATTTTTATATAGCATTCCTTTTAAAATATTGTAGCTATTACTATTCTAATGAATTTCTTTTTTAACCTTCATACCAAAGATACAAGTGAGCTACACACCATTAAGTGCTGTGTGCATGTTTGTCACCATCACTATGAACTACATTATGATGTGAGACTATAATGCACCAATAAAGGTATAAAAATATTCTGAGTTTGTATAGTTACTTTCACTAGTGAATCTTTTCCTTTCATATGTCTTTGTGTTACTAATAATCTTTTTCCTTCAGCATGAAGAATTTACTTTAGCTTTTCTAGAAAGACAGGTCTGGTGGTGATGAACTCCTTTAGCTTTTATTTATCTGGGAAAGTTTTTATCTCCCCTTCATTTCTGAAGGACAGCTTTATGAGGTAAAGTATTCTTGGTTGGCAGTTTCTTCATCTGCATTTTGTACCGATCTTGCCATTCTTTCCAGGCCTATAAGACTTCTGCTGAGACATTCTACTAGACTTATTGACACTCCTGTTTATGTGATATGCTTCTTTTCTGTTGCTGTTTTCAGGATCCTCTCTCAACTTTGATTTTTTTACTGTTTGATCATGTCTTGGTGTAGTCTTGCTTGGATTAAATCTATTTGGAGATCTATTACCTTATTCTACCTGGATATTTATATCTTTCTCCAGGTTTGTTAAATTTTCTGGTATTCTTTAAATAATTTTTTATCCCTTTGTATCTCTCTTTAATATCTTCTTCTGATATAATTTGAACATAGGCTTTTTTGATGCTGTCCCATAAGCTTTCTTCCTTCTTTCAATCCTTTTTTTCTTCTTTTTCCTGTTACTACCTCTTGTCAAATTACCTGCCTTCGAGTTCACAGATTCTTTCTTCTACTTGATCACTTCTGCCGTTGATGCTCTTTATTGCATTTTTAGCTCTAGAATTTCTGTTTTTAATAATAATTTCAATTTCTGTTAAATTTATCATGTGGGTCATTTATTGTTTTCCCAATATTATTGGTTTCTCTATTTTCTTGAAGTTCACTGAACTTCCTTAAAAACCATTATTTTGAATTATTTATCAGGCACTTGACAAATATCCACTTCTTTCTTTTTTCCTTTCCTTTCTTTCTTTCTTCTTCTTTTAACATATGGTCTCATTATGTTACCAAGGCTGGTCTCAAAATCCTGGGCTTAAGTCATCCTCAGCCTCTTGAGTCCTGGGGCTATAGGTGTGTGCTACCGCACCCAGCACAAATCTCCATTTCTTTAGGATCTTTTACTGGTTCTTTATTTGGTTTTCTTCATAGTGTTGTATTTCCATGATTTTTATTGATCTTTGTCACTTTACATTGATGGCTGCACTTCGTTTGTGTGTGTGTGTGTGTGTCTGTGTGTGTCTGTGTTACTGGGGATTTAACCCAGAGACCTTCTTCATCTGAGCTACATTCCCAGCCCTATTTTTATTTTTTATTTTGAAACAGGTTCTCGCTAGGTTGCTGAGGCTGGCCTCAAACCTGCAATCCTCCTGTCTCAACCTCTCAAGTACTGGGATTATAAGCATGCACCACCATACCTGGCTTGGTGTCTGCACATTTGAAGAAGTCGAGAATTATTATACTCTTTGCAGATTAGCTTCATCTAGGAATATCAATTCACCAGTCAGCTCATCCAGAGATTCTGGGCAGGCTACTTCATGTGGTCTACAGATCGACTCACTGCTTGAGTCCTTGGGCAGGCTGACCTGTTGCTTGGGTTAACAGGTGGGGTGATCCTGATACCTGGATCCACAGGATTGGATCTGGAGGTGGATCCACTGGAATGCACCTGTTGATTGAGTCTTCAGGGTGAAGACTCAACCTAGATCTATGAGGGAGGTTCTGGAGCCTGTATCCACTGGGGCTGACCTGTAATTTGAGTCGATAGTAACTGACCTTGCTTTGGGATGAGCCATTAGCCTGAGTCTTCAAACACCAGCCAGGTGCTAGGATGGGCCCAGTGTCTGGGTTCCCTGGGATAGAGTTTGAGCCTGAGTTCATGGGGGCTGGCCTGATGCTGGGACAGGCATGAAGCCTATTTCTGCAAAGGCAGATCTGCGTCCTGGGTCCATGGAGGCTTTCCCAGAACTTGGGTTTTTAGGGTGGTCCTGGAGACTGATTCCAAGCAGGCTGGCCTGGCACCTAGGCAGGCTGCTTGATGTGGTCCACTGGGGTAGGCCTAGACCCTGGGTCTGTTGGAGCAAGCCTGGAGCCTGTGACCACAGAAGCTGGTCTTGGATCCTGGGATCATCAGTGCTGCCCTGCTTCCTAAAGACACATGGGCTGACATAAGGCATGGGACTGTGAGTATCAGCCTAGAGTTTGGGTGTGTGGAGGCTGTGCTAGAGCATAAGCATGTGAGTGCTGGCCTAGAGACTAGGTCTGTGAAGGCTGACAAGGGTTCTGGGACTGTAAGGGCTGTTCTGAAACTTGGCTGCACAGAGGCATTCCCAGAAATTTGGTCTCTGGGGGCTAGGTCAACTAGCTAGAGCCTGCTAGATTCGAGCCTGCTAGAATGTGGGGATGCAGGAGTTAGCTTAAAGGGTGGTGCTGCAGGACCTGCTTGGCACTTGGCAAGCCTGGAGCCTATGTCTGTGGGTGCCAGCTTGATGTGTCAGGACAGAAGGACAGATGTGATGCTGGGGTACGCCTGAAGCTTGGGTCTGTATGGGCCAACCTGGTTCTGGTCTTGTCTGAAACCTAGGATGGGCCTGGAGTCTGGTGTTGCAGGGGCTAGTTGGCTTGTATCCAAACTAGGTTGACTTGTATCCAACTAGGTTGGCTTGTATCCAAAGGGGTAACCTGGAGACTGAATTCATAGGTGCTGGCCTTATGACTAGGATTGTGGGGCTGGTCTAGTGCTAGGCAGACCTGAAGCCTAGGACTGTGAGGGTTGGTGCTTGGGGTAATCCAGGGCCCGGGGCCACAGGGGCCAGTCTTATCCTGAGAGTGGATCTAGAGTCTTCAGGGCAGGCCCAAAGCCTGGGTCAATAAAGCTGGCCTCATGCTGGGGCTAATCTGGAGCCAGGGGTTGCTAAT
>PVJS01065005.1:0-10089 GCA_004027185.1 Glis glis | reverse complement strand
CCTCCTCCTCCTCCTTCTCCTCCTCTTCCCCCCCCCTCCTCCTTCCTTTTGGATGTAATAGCTCACCCACCCCTTGCCAAAGCTGCCAGAAGCAGAGTGCCAGAAGGTGGGTGAGGGGGGTGGGGGTGGCCCGAGGAATGGCAACAGTCATTTTGGGAACAATCTCTGAGCCAAAGAAATGCCTTAGGCAGATGAGAACAGCAGGAGTTTGTCTCTTTGCCTCTTTGGAAGGAGGTGCATTGTAACTCTGACTCAACCCAGAAGCTATTTATGGGAGATCATTATTAAAAATAGATATTTGATTTTCCAATTAGTACCAGTTTGGAGAGACTGCGAGGTGGGACACGCAGAACTTGCTGTGCACAGAGAACTTTATACATTTTGAGAAGAATCTTTTCAGGAGAACCAGGGTTATGTTTATGTTGTGTGTGTGTGTGTGTGTGTGTGTGTGTGTGTGTGTGTGTGTGTAAAAGCATTAACAAACACAGAGCACTGGTTCGCAGCATCAAGAGAATCTAGAACTTTTCTTCATGTTAATTCTTGACTGTGCTTTTACAGATCACCCCAAGTTGCAAATTCATGAAGTTGGAGTGAGCATCCAAATTTGTGGAGATAGTTTTCTTAGCTAGATGCCACCTCTGAGCTCAGGAGAGACTGTCATTCTCTGTGATTCAAATAGATATTTGGGTACAGGTGTTCATGTTTGGCAAGCGGGTTTCCGTACCGATTTGGCACCTGTGTTTTGTTTGGTCTTATCATTCAGACACAGGTGCTTCATGGAGCATTGCACTGCACATTCCAACAAAATCCTTCTGCAGAAACCATGACCTCTTTGTGGTCCTAACAGGAAGGAGTCGGTGTATGGAGAGACGTGACATATTGAGAATCAGAAGCCGGGATAAGCTAGGAGAAACCTGGTGGGATTAACTTTCTTCTTTCAGCGTGGGTGATGTTTCTTACATACCCTTTTTCCAAACCTCAGCTCTTCATTTGTCCCTCTGCATTTTCTCCCAGTATTTCAGATGTCAGGTTTGTGTGAAGGGGCACCTGTAAAACTGTGTTGGAATGGATAATAGCCCCGATGTTTATGTACAGAAGAGCATGCCTGGATGTAGCACACTTGTTATGTTTTACTAATTAAAATCAAGAAGACATCTCAGCAAGACCTTGCATGTGAATAGCACCTGCTATATTGCTTTGCAGGATTGGTATTTCTGGTTGGATGGAAAGGCAAGAAAGGGGAACCAGATGACTTGCAGCAGTTAACAGTGGAGATGTCCCACTCTGGGACAGGCATGTTGTTGACCTGTTTAAATGTAGAGTTGGCTGTCCATAACTGTGGGTTCCATATCCATAGATTCAACCAATAGCAGCTCAAAGATATTTTTTTAAGAATTACATGTGTACTGAATATAGACAGACTTTTTCTTGTCATTGTTCTTTAAACAATATAAAACAACTATTTGCATAGTGTTTACATCATATTAGGTATTATAAATAATCCTAGAGATGATTTAAAAATTTAAATTGTATGGGAGGCTATGCATAGGTTATATGCAAATACTACACCATTTTATATAAGGGACCTGAGTATCCATGGATTTTGACATCCCTGGGGCTAGAATCAGTTCCCTGCAGATGTTGAGAGATGACTATATCTTTCTGACTTTCAAAATAACCCTGTAAGGCCAGGCGTGGTGGCGCACGCTTGTAATCCAAGTACTTTGGGAGGCAGAGACTGGAGGATCCAGGTTCGCGGCCAGCCTCAGCTCTCTCTCTCTCTCTCTCTCTCTCTCTCTCTACTTAGTGAGGCCCTCCGCAACTTCGTGAGACCCAGTTTCAAAATAAAGTATAAAAAATAGGGCCGCGGGTGTAGCGTGGAGGTAGAACACCCCTGGGTTCAATACCCCGGTACCACACACAGACACAAAACCCTGTAAGTACTGGAGGTTGAACCCAGAGGCATTCTACCTTTGAGCTAAACCCCCAGCCCTGTTTTATTTTTTTTATTTTGAAACAGGGTCTCACTAAGTTGCTGAGGTTCTCACTCTGTTGCTGAGGCTGGCCTCGAACCTTTGATCCTCCTGTCTCTTAAGTACTGGTATTACAGGCATGTGCCACCAAGCCCAGCTTAACCCCCATTTTTTATAGATGAAAAAATTGAGGCTCAGTGTGTTACAGAATTAGGATTTAATCCAGTGTCACTTCAAAAGCTCACTGTACTTCCAATCTGATTGCTACCCTAAAACAGGCTATGCATTGTATGGTCAGCTTTGCATGAGAACAGCCTCATTCTACACAGAGTTAGTTTACTTTGGAAGATTATTTAAAATTATAGTCATAGTCTGAGCATAATGTTACTAGCAAGTCATAGATGCTTGCCAGAGGTGTTTCCTTGGTTAGATATTCACACAACTTTTTAACACACTGAGCAGCCAAGCATGGTACAAGTTGTTGAGTGTGTGTTGGGGATGGGGGTATGGAAGGATTGGGCTGGTCTGAGTAATTTCTGGTCTCCATTTCTTGCAATGAAACATTGGCCGATTCTCTAGCTTTAAGACAGGGAGGAGTGGCGGTAGCAAATCCCTGGAGACAGCGTGATGGATACACCTTGTGCACCTGCCACTGCTGACATATTGTGGCTGGATCAAAGGGAGTCACAGGACAGCCAGGCTGTTAGCCCCGAGGAATTTCTTATGAGCCTGACCTTAGGCATCTTCCTGGGGACAGTGCTCACACTTGACATCTTGAATTCATGTCCAGCAGTACTGATTCAGATTAAGTTTTTGCCCAGAATGATGTGAATATAATTAAAAGTGAGAGATAGAAGAAACTGGTCTTTCATCCAGAATTAAAAAACCAAGATATTTTCAAAGAATGTGGATTTCTACGATGTGTCTTTTAAGGCTCCATAAACAGAACTTTTACTTCCATTTTTCCGAGTCTCTAATTTTCAAATCCCATTGTGTGAGCTTAAGTAGAGGTGATGCCTGGCTCTGACTTGCTATGAAATGCTGCAGTGGGTTTACTCTGTACCTTTATTCCATGGTGAGGAATTGGTTGATGCTCTTTGTTGAAGTGAGATACTTCTCCTTTTGTTCTGTAACCATGGAAGTTGTGCAGGAGCAGAATCACTGGGAGACACCAGGAGGGATCATTGAAGCTAGAGTAGTTCTCACTGAACAGAGACCTCAGTTTCAACCTCCTCTCAACTGCCAATTTGATTCTGCAAGTGGTAAAAATAGACTGGAAGGCAGATGGTCACTCTTGTGTGCTGTGCTGATAAATAGGAAAAATAAAAAGGAGGGAATAAGGAGACATGTGGACAAAAATAACTCTCTCTCTGGACAGTCTGGGGAATAAAAACTGTTGGAAGGACCTAGTGTACACATGTGTGTAGCACATTTTACACTCATCAAACCCTTCTGTGGCTGTTCTTTCATTGGTCATCCTGACCACATTATGTGTAAGGCCCTGGATTCTATTCTCCCATTGGGGGTGAGGGGTAGGGTGAGAGCTAAAGTAGCCCTTGGGGAATGGGCAAGCCAGGGTTGGAGTTCCCAGAGTCCCCTGCCCGAGGTCCCAGGGGTCACCTCTTGGACCTCCAGGCCCAGCTTCTTTTTTATCTTTGGCAAATCACACTGCAATTCTGAGAAGACAGCGAAGCTGAAGAGTTGTCAACATAGGAGGAAGCTTAGAGTTTATTTTGTTCATTTTTTTTCATTTTAGAGATGAGGAAAATAAGATCCAGAGAGATACCTAAATGTTTCAAGATTTTACTTTGGCAGGGTCAAGCAGTCCATGGCCCCAGCTCACTACAGAATACCTGATGAGAATTTTAAGAAATGCTGCAGAGGAGAAAACAGCTCTTCAGGTTGGCGAGCTGAGGTGCCCTCGTGTGAAGGAAGAGATGCCCTTTCTCTTAGTCTGTTTTGCATTGCTATAACATAATACCATAGATCAGATGATTTATAAAGGAAAGAAGTTTATTTCTCAAAGTTCTGGAGGCTTGAAAGTCCAATATCAAGGTGAAGGGAGAGCGAGAGAGCACGCAAGAATGTAAGACAGGACTGAACTCACTTTTATAACAAACCCACTCCTGAGATAATGACATTAATCTATTCTTAAGGTTAGCATCCTAAAGAATAGTCACCTAATCACCTTTTGAAGGTTCCATCTCCAACACTGTTGCTTGCGTGGGGAGTCAAGTTTTCAACATGGGAACTTTGGGGACACATTGAAACCACAGCACCCTTCTTTCATGTGGCTACGGATCCCTGCTGGGGTTCATGGCCTGGAGGGCTGAGCATGGGCTGGATTTCAGCTCCTAATTCCCCCATTTTTGATCTACAAACTGCACACCGTATGAAGTGGCTCTGCATGGTTATCACAGTTCATTTAAAACAGATTTGGATATAAAACATTAATGAGGGAGGGAATAGGCATCCCGTTAGGTTGATGAGAGTGTCCATATGTCTACTAATTGGCACAAGTCAATCAGACGTGAGGGATGAGGGGTGAATCTGTGTTTTCTTTTTTATGGTTATGGCCATGAGTAATTAGGATAAAACCAGACCTGCATGTGCTGCTTCGATGGATGATAGATACTTAACAAAATTGTAGCAAAAAGAAACTTAATGAAAGTCTGGCAAACTTCACAATGAGTATCTAGTGAATTGAATATGAAAAGGAAAGAACAAACCCACCTTCTCTGTGTATTAAAAAAAAAAGGTTCACATAAAACAGGGCTGGTTTGATTGAAGAACCATTTTCCAAGGTCAGAACAATGGTACAAAGGAAAATTTCCTCTGGCAGCCAGAATTTGAATGGACAAAGTCAGGCTGGTGTTGGTGGTTGGTGTCTAGAGTTTACAACATATCTTTTTTTTCATCACAGTGTTACAGATGCATTTTATTACTATGGCATTTTATATTGAAGAGTAGCTATCACTATGCCATTGATCAGGAGTGCATAATTAATTGGTGGCGAAAGTAGCCCTATCTTATAGTGAATAATCCCTCTTGTAAAAGCTCTTGGAGTAGTTCAAAGTTCTCCTTTGTATAATTCATTCTGGTTAGAATTTAAGTATTATTTATAGGGATGCCTTTCATGTGTGTCTCCTCCCACAGCTTGGCATCAGCACAGCATAGTAGTGAAGGGTCCAGGATTTGAGGTTTGGTTGGTTTCAAAATCCACTTTCATCACTTAGAAGCTATAAGACACTGGTTAAGTTACTCTTTGTGATTCACGTAGCATCTCTAAAATGGTAATAAACATAGGACATATTTCATAGGGCTGTGTACTGGAAATACTAAATGAG
This sequence comes from Glis glis, assembly GCA_004027185.1. Lineage (NCBI taxonomy): Eukaryota > Metazoa > Chordata > Mammalia > Rodentia > Gliridae > Glis > Glis glis. The sequence continues at coordinate 4,769 of PVJS01065005.1, read as the reverse complement.
ATAATCCATGTAAATTGCTGAACACTGTCCCTAGAGCATGTGGCCGCTGCTATTGGTGGCCTCAGAGGGACAGTTGCTGTCTCACCACTGTTCTTATTCCCAGTGTTTCATACAGAGCATGGGGCATGCAGGCAGACAACAAATACTGTTGAATTAATCAACCATCTCACTTACTCATAGCTCCAGTGTGGTGAAGCCTCAGATTGCCCAAGGTGTTATGTGTGAAATTAGGTCCCTTGTGGCCTGGGCTCTTCTTCAGTGAGGCGTTTCTATGCTGCTAAACTTTGTTTCTGAATTTATCTGCTTTCACCTAAAGACAGTAATCTATAGGAGGTGTTGTTTCTTAATTTGTAAAAACCGACAGCCCTTGTGTAGAGGCATTTCAAAATATCCAATATTTTGAATCCAAATAATATGTAAAGTTATAGGAGATGGGATTTGGAGTGGAAGGAAGTGATCGGAGACCTAAGTCAGGGGTTCTGGGTTCTGGTCCCAAGTCTATCAAAGATGAGGTATCATGTCACCTGCTCAGCCTTAACTCTTTATGAAATTAAAGGGTTTACTTCCACGACCTTCAAAGTCTTTTCCTGTGTCTTCCAGTTTGTGATACTAGGATTTCATTTATTTTTGTTAATTCCTTAAAAGCACTGACATAGACGTGCCTTTAAGTTATAGATAGCATGCAGATTGAGTTTCTACAAATATTGGATCTTTATATTCCAGGGACACCTCCTGCTCTTGAAAGCAATCCTTCCGTGAATCAAGAATCTTTCTAATGCAAATAGCTATCTTCTCATGGCTCTGCTTTGAAAATTTGCATGCATTGTTTTTTTTTTTCTTGAAATGAGGCAGTCTGAGTATTTTCAAATAAAACTAACACCGTTTGGTGAGTGGACACAGGCCCAATGTAGGGTGCTAAGTAGTTTGGGTGGTCTCTATTTTTAAAACACCATCATGTTTCCTGCGATCCAATTGTGCTTAGCACCAAGTTTCCAGTCCAATTGTTCAAAACATTGCTAGCCTTGATTTTCCAGGAGTTAAAGATTGCTCAAACTTATTAATAGACCTGACTTCTAAGAGATAACAAAAATCATTATTTGGAGCCAAAGTGTCAGGCAGCTTTGTGTCACTGTGACAAATACCTATGAAAAACAAATTAGAGGAGGGAAGATTTATTTTGGCTCATGGATTTGGAGATTTCGGTCCATGATCAGTGGGCTCCAAGGCAGAAACATCATGGTGGAAGGGTGGGGCAGAGGAAGGCTGCTCAGCATGGTATCCAGGAAGCAGAGAGGGAGGGAGAGAGACAAAGAGGGAGGAAGGAGCCAGGGACAAGATATAGTTTCCAAGGTCATGCCCCTTGTTACCTACTTCCTCCAATCACACCCCACCTGCCTACAGCGGCCACCCAGTAGTTCATTCAAATGTTTAATCCATCAGATGGATGAACCCGCCAATGAGGTTGGAGCCCTCATGACCCGATTATTTCCTGAAAGCCTCCCCTCTGGACATTGCCTTCAACACAGGAGCTTTGGGGAGACATTCCAGATTCAAACCATGACAGCCACTGTCATTAATGATAGGAGAACAGATATTAGAAAAAGTAGATAGTCTGCTTATCACTTCCTGCGATCCATATGGCCGCTAATTGACTTAATCATGGTTCTGTATCTAATGTTGAGGGCCTGCAACAAGGTCTTGATTCACACAATCTATTTCCTCCTCATGCTCATTCCATTCAGACCTCTTGGAAGCTGGGGGTTTCTGATTAAATCATGCTATTTTTATAACCTGCAGAAGATTCCCACATGGTCAACTTCGAGTTCCCTTTGCTTCCAGGGTTTTTCTTAGAAGTTTTTTTTTTTGCTTAGGACAAGCAGCGTGCAGTTTGTGGGGTTGTTGTTTGACTCCTCATATAAAAAGGTTTTAAGTGTTTTCTCACTCAGCTAACCATTTTAGAAGTTAAATTTATTTTTTTAAAAAAGGGCACCAGTATGTATGCATAATTACATACTGAACAGTTTTCCTGTTATGTCAACCCATTTTTTTTTTTTTGCGGTACCGGGGATTGAACCCAGGGGCATTCTACCTCCGCGCTACACCCCCGGCCCTATTTTTTATACTTTAATTTGAAACCGGGTCTCACGAAGTTGCGGAGGGCCTCACTAAGTAGAGAGAGAGAGACAGGGAGAGAGAAAGAGAGACAGGGAGAGAGAGAGAGAGCTGAGGCTGGCCGCGAACCTGGATCCTCTGGTCTCTGCCTCCCTAAGTACTGGGATTACAAGCGTGCGCCACCATGCCCGGCTCAACCCATCGTTTAAAAGAATACTTCCATTGGTGCATTGTAATTATGCATCATAGCAAAGTTCAAAGTGATGAGAGAGACACACCAAGTGCTGTGTGCATGTATCACTTTGAAGCTCGCTACGATTGCTAAGCACTTTAACGCATTCTTTCCTTTATTCTTCATAGCAACCTGATAAGGTAAGGACTACCATTGATCTCACTTGCCTTTGCAAAAATAAGCCACAGAGGAACTAAATAATTTCCCACTGTCTCCTAGCTAGTAAGGGGGTAGATCCAGGTCTAAAATTCAGGCTCCAAAACTCTAGCCTCAGCCTTACAATACGTTGCCTCACATGTAAACCTAGCTTGATGGAAATCTTATTCTAGATATATTTTAAATAGAGGAAATAGTTTATCAATGTTCCCAGCTTTCAATTGGCCAGGCTACAAAATCTGTTAAGACATTTATGAAGAGATCAGAGCCAAATGAACGACAACTCTGGATTTCCCTTCAGTTTATCTTAGGAGATGTTAGAATGAGCTGAGGCAGGGGAGGGGAGGAGAGAGCTATGTGGGGAAATTAAACAAGTTCTGTTCACTGAAGTTGAGTGGCTTCCCGTGCAACGTGTTGGATCTGAGTGTGGCCCTGGGTGCAGTGCTCAGACCACGGTCATTCTCTCACCTTCCACTATTGCTGTCCAGTGCACAGTTTCTGGATAGGGTGGCAGGGCCCAGGGGAAGATCTAGAGTCACTGACAGTACACTGCCACCAGGCCAGAGGTCTAGTCTCAGCTCCTGCTTCTAATAATTGCATTTCTCAGGAATTGTTCTTCCCTGTTGTTGAGCTTTGGATGGGCCCCCGCTGGGCTGTCCTAACTTGGTGTCTTTAAATTTAGAAGAATAAGAGCTGAGGTTTTGCTTCCTCTTTTCCCAGAATTCCTTTGGGCTTCCTATGCAATTTGGTCCTTTTCGGGGGGGGGGGGGTTAAACCCTGGAACATTCTACCACTGAGCTACCACCTAGCCCTAGTTTATTTTTTATTTTGAAACAGGGTCTTGCTAAAGTTACCATATGCTGGCCTTGAACCTAAGATCCTCCTGTCTGAGCCTCCCAAATACTGGGATTACAGGCACTTGCCACGGCGCCTGGCCACTTTCCTTATAGTGGACAATTTTTACATCTCATCACTTGTTAATCTCATGAGAATGGCTTGCTGCTTAATTGACATTTCAACCCCTAAGATGGTGCCTTTCCATCACCAAGAAAAGTTAAAGTTTATATCCATGAATTGATTTTTTCTTTTAAAGGGAAAAAAACTACCTCATAATATGGCCTCAGATATACTCTGACTATAAAGTGGTAAATGCTGGAACACAGGTACCATCAGGGTCCTAGGGGAGCACTGAGAAGGGCCACTTGGCCAAATATGAAGGGTGACTTCTGATCTAAGGCTTAGAGGATAAGGGACATTTAACCAGGTAGGAAAAGATGAAAAGGATTTGGATTTTCAACCAAGAACACAGGATGTGCAAAACAAGGAAAGAATTAACTGGTGGTTTGTAGAGCAAAAGCAAACTAGATTAATATCACTGAAGCAGAAAGTGAGAGGGAGCGGCGGAAGATAAGTCGGAACACCAAGGTCCTTAAATGCAACGCCAAGGAGATTGGAATTTATTTTAGGCAACAGGGCACCCCTAAAGGGTTTTAAATGGGACAGATGTGCTTTTCATATAGATAACTCTAATTGCAGACTAAAGGGTAGATTTCAGGGGCAGTAGTTGGATTGGATGCAGGAGACCAGTGACAAGATATTAACCTGGTACGAGTGTGAAATGAGACAGTACCCACTGGGTAACAGTTGAAAGGATGCAGAACATTTCCAATTACATAGAAAGACAGATTGACAGGCCTTGATGATTAGTTATGTAAAATAGAGAGAGAATTGCTGACAAATATTTATTGATCACACACTGTGCTGAGCACTCTAAAGGTCTTGGGTCTAGAAGTCTGGAATTCTAACCATCTAGAGAATGGCTGTAGATGGCTCCTTGGGAATGTTTTATCTATTGCTGTCTAAGAAATTGCTCCAAAATGTCGTGGCTAGAAGCACTTATTTTTTTTATTTTCATTTATTGGTGCATTGTAATTATACATTTTGATACACATCAGGGTAGCAGCATCATACATGCACACATTGCTCATTTAGCCCTCCCTCAAATCCCAACCTATTCCCTCCCCCTTCCCTCCCTTTCGTGCTCCACATAGTGATTGAGTCTTATAAGTTTGTGTATATACATCATGTGCTATAGTGTGTTTCCCTCCACTCCCCTCCCAACTCCCTCAGTTAGGTCACCTTCTTTGTTCATCTAAAGTTTTCTTCTTCTTTGTTGGGAGTCCCTTCTAAGTTCCATTCTATCTAGCTTCCACATATTAGGGGGGGCATCCGACTTTTCACTCTTAGTGACTTACTAATTTCACTTAGC
>PVJS01065004.1:0-10088 GCA_004027185.1 Glis glis | reverse complement strand
TTGTTTTCTTAGTGTAAAGCCTTTTAAGTTCTTTGTATATCCTAGGTATTAGACCTCTGTCAGAGGGATAGCTTACAAAGATCGTCTATTCTGTAGGCTTTCTCTTTAGACTCTTGATGGTTTCCTTTGATGAGCAGAAGCTTTGTAGTTCAATGCTACCCCACTTATTAATTCTTGTTTTAATTTCCTGTGCTTTGGAGGTCTTGTTGAGGAAGTTTCTACCTGTGCCGATATGTTGGAGCGTTGAACCTATGCCTTCCTATAATAATTTCACAGACTCTGGTCTAACTTCCAGGTCTTTAATCCATCTCGAGTTGACTCCTGTGCAGGGTGAGAGGTAAGGATTTAGTCCCATTTTTCTACAGGTAGATAACCAGTTTTCCCAGCACCATTTGTTGAAAAGACTGTCCTTTCTCCAACGTATGTGTTTAGCACCTTTGTCAAAAATCAATTGACTATACGTTTGTGAACTTGTTTCTGTATCTTCTATTCTATTCCACTGGTCTATGTGTCTGTTTTTGTGTCAATACCATGCTGATTTTATTACTATAGTTCTGTAGTACAATTTGAAGTTAGAATTTGTTATGCCTCCTGCATGGTTCTTATTGCTGAGAATTGCTTTGGCCATTCTGGGTCTTTTGTTTCTCCATATAAAATTAATGACTGATTTTTCTACATCTGATTTTTCTACATAGAAAAATGATGTTGCTATTTTGATAGGGATTGCATTGACTCTGTAGATCATTTTTGGCAGAATGACCATTTTTTTTTTTTTTTGCGGTACCGGGGATTGAATGCAGAGGCGTTCTACCTCTGCGCTACGCCCCCGGCCCTATTTTTTATGCTTTATTTTGAAACCGGGTCTCACGAGGTTGCGGAGGGCCTCACTAAGTAGAGAGAGAGAGAGAGAGAGAGAGCGAGAGCTGAGGCTGGCCGCGAACCCGGATCCTCTGGTCTCCGCCTCCCAAAGTACTGGGATTATAAGCGTGCACCACCACGCCCGGCAGAATGACCATTTTGATAATATTTATTCTGCCTATCCAAGAGCAGGGGAGATCTTCCCATCTTCTAAGATCTTCTTCTATTTCTTTCTTCAGTGTTCTATAGTTTTCATTGTAGAGGTCTTTTACCTCATTAGTTAAGTTTATTCCTAGGTATTTAATTGGTTTTGAAGTTATTGTGAATGGAATTGTTTTCTGGATTTATTTCTCAGTGGATTCATGGTTGGCATATATGAAAGCTACTGACTTTTTTAGGTTGATCTTGTATCCTGCTACTTTGCTGAATTTGTTCATCAACTCTAGTAGATTTTTGGTGGAATTCTCTGTGTCTTCTAGATATAGGATCATATCATCTGCAAATAAAGATAATTTTAATTCTTCTTTTCCTATTTGAATTCCTTTGATAGCCTTCTCTTGTCTTATTGCTCTGGCAAGAGTTTCAAGGACTATATTAAAAAGGAGTGGTGATAGTGGGCATCCTTGTCTTGTTCCTGTTTTTAAGGGGAATTCTGGCAATTTTCCCCATTCAATATGATGTTGGCTTTGGGTTTCTTATATGCTGATTTAATGATCTGAGTTATGTTCCTTCTATTCCGATTTTCTGTAGGGTTCTTAACATGAATGGGTGTTTAATTTTGTCAAATGCTTTTTCCTTATCTATTGAAATGATCATGTGATTTTTGTTTTTAGTTTGATTTATATGGTGAATAATGTGTATTGTTTTGCGTATGTTGAACCAGCCTTGCTTTCCTGGGATGAAACCAACTTGGTCATGGTTTACCATTTTTTCAATATGGTTTTGAATGCACATGGCTAGTATTTTATTTAGAATTTTTGCGTCTATGTTCATTAATGATATTGGTCTGTAATTCTCTTTTCTTGAAGTGTCTTTATTTGACTTTGGTATTAATGTGATGTTGGCCTCATAAAAGGAATTTGGAAGAATTCCATCTCTTTCAATTTCACAGAATAGTTTGTGAAGTATTGGTTTTAGTTCTTCTGTAAAGGTTTTGTAGAATTTGGCTGGAAAACCATCTGGACTTGGGCTTTTCTTTGATGGCATACTTTTATTGCTGTTTATATCTCTGTGCTTGCTATTGGTTGATTCAGGTTTTCTATATCCACTTGGTTCAGTTTAGGTAGGTTGTATGTGTCTAGAAATCTTTTGATTTCTTACATGTTTTCCATTTTATTGGAATATAAGTTTTCAAAGTAGTTTCTTATGATCCACTGGATTTCTCCACTATCTGTGGTGATGTCCCTTTTTTATTTCTGATTTTGGTAATCTGGGTTGATTCTCTCCTTCTTTTGGTTAGGTTAGTTAGTGGTTTGTCAATCTTGTTAATCTCAAAGAACCAGCTTCTTGTTTTGTTGATTCTTTGTATTGTTTTGTATTCTCTATCCCATTAATTTCTGCTCTGAGTTATCTCCTGCCTCCTACTGGTTTTGGGATTCGACTGTTCCTGTTTTTCAAGATCCTTGAGGTGTGTCATTAGGTTATTTATTTGGATGTTTTCTGTTTTTCTTATGTGGGCACTCAGTGCTATAAATTTTCCTCTTAACACTGCCTTCAAAGTGTCCCATAGATTTTGGTACATCATGTCTCTATTTTCGTTTAATTACATGAATATTTTTATTTCTCCCCATATTTCTTTTCTGATCAATTCCTCATTCAGACTTGTATCATTCAGTCTCCATGTATTTATGTGATTACTTTTAGTCTTCCTGTTGTTAATTTCAAGTTTCATCCCGTTGTGATCTGAGAAGATGCAGGGAATTATATCACATCTTTTGAATTTGCTGGTGCTTGCTTTGTGACCCAGTATGTAGTCTATTTTGGAGAATGTTCCATGGGCAGCTGAGAAGAATGTGTATTCAGGTGTTGCTGGTTGAAATAATCTGTATGTGTCTATTAGATCCATTTGGTCTATGGTTTTCTGTAGGTCTGAACAATCTTTATTCATCTTTTGTCTGGAGGATCAATCTAGTGGCATGAGTGGTGTGTTGAAGTCTCCCAATATTATTGTGTTTGGGTCTATTTGGGACCTGATGTCCCAAAGACTTTTTTTTATGAATGTGGGTGCACCCACAATTGGGGCGTAGATGTTTACTATTAATATATCTTCTTGTTGGATTGTTCCTTTTATTAGTAAGAAGTGACCCTCTTTGTCTCTTCTGATGTGTTTTAGCTTAAAGTCTGTTTTGTCAGATATAAGCGTTGCTCCCTCTGCTTGTTTTCGATCTCTGTTTGCATGGTATATCTTTTTCCATCCTTTTATCCTTAGTGTATATCTTTGGCTAGAAGGTGAGTTTCTTGTAAGCAGCATATAGTTGGGTTATGCTTTTTAATTCACATTGCCAGTCTATGCCTTTTAATTGGGGAGTTGAGTTCTTTGACATTCAATGTTATTATTGAGATATGATTTTTGTTTCCTGTCATTTTGAGTTCTATTTTCTGTTTGCTGTAGTGACAAATCTCCTGTTTAGTTGCCTACCTGGTGTAGTTCACCTCTCCTGTGGTTCTGAAAATTGCTTGTTTTCCCTTCTTTGTGATTTATTTCTTTTAGGATTTTCTCCAGTGTTGGTTTGTTCCTCATGAATTCTTTAAGTGTTTGTTTATCATGGAACGTTTTTATTTCTCCATCAATTTTAAATGATAGCTTTGCTGGATATATCAGTCTTGGTTGGAAGTTGTTTTCTTCCAGGGTCTGGAGTACTTCATTCCAATCCCTCCTGGCATTCCTGACTTGGGTTGAGAAGTCTGGGGTGATTTTTATTGTTTTGCCCCTGTATGCCACCCTTCCTTTTGCTCTTGCTGCTTTTAGGATTCTTTCTTTGGCCTCTATGTTAGACATTTTAATCATTACATGGCGTGGTGAGGTCCTTCTTTGGTCCTGTCTTAACGGTGTTCTACATGTCTCCTGTATGTGAATGTCCAAATCCTTTTCTATGTTCAGAAAATTCTCTCAAATTATTTCTTTGAAGAGGTTTCTTATACCCTTGGCCTGTGTTCCTAATCCTTCTTTGATACCTTTTATCCTTAGATTAGGATGTCTTGTATTGTCCTGTATTTCTTGGATGGCCAGGGTGTGTTGTAATATCTTCTATATATTGTTGACTGTGTCTTGTTTTCCATGTGGTCGAGCCTACTAGAGTTGGTTCCTATTGCAGTCTTTAATTCGTTTATTGATTCCTTCATTTCGTTCAGTGTTTCTTTCTGATTCTTCCTTAGAGCCTCAACTTCCTCCTTCATCTCCTCTGTTTTCTTTGAGGCCTTTCATCATTCTGAAGATCAAAATTCTGAATTCTCCGTCTTGCATTTCCTGTAGGTCAATATCAGTAATTTCACTTGATGCAGTATCAGAAGTTTTACTTGTTTCATCACTGTTCTACATTCTTGTATTTTCGGTGTTTTCAATTTTGTGTTTCCGTTGCCTCTGCATCATCTTCCTTTCTATGTATAAGACCTCTTGATGGTCCCTGTAGACCGAATTGGGTCAGTACGTTGCAGGTTGAGGTTCCCTCCCATCTGGTTGACTGGGGTGCGGTGTGTGTGTGTGTGTGTGTGTGTGTGTGTGTTCGGCACGCAGGTTCCAGAGCTCCAGTGTTGGCGCTTGAGGCGCACTTCGAGGTGTGGTGTTGGATATGGGCACTGAGGTACGGGTGACAGTGCTGGAAGATGCCTGTCTCTGAGGCACAGGTGCTGAGGGTCGCCTGGGCCCCAAGTGGTGTACACGTGCTACGGGTCTCGGGGGGGCATAGATGGAGGTTGCCTGGGCTCTGATGTGCGGCTCTGAGTATCTCGCATGAGGTGCAAACTCTGGGTACCGGTTGGCGGTGCCTGAGGGTGCACAGGCGCTGAGGCACGGTTCTGAGGATCACACGCAGGCCCCCATGAGGTGCATGGGATCCTGAAACTCGGGTGGTGGCGCTGGTGCGTGCCCTGACTCTGAGGCAGCGTGGTGGGTCATGCGCGTCTCAGGTGGCAGCGCCAGAGGGTATCCGGGCTCTGAAGTGCAGCACAGGGGCTCCTGGACAGGTGAGAGAGGTGCAGGCTCTGAGTCTCAGGTATCAGCGCTTGAGGGCGGTGTTGGAGTCTGGGGCAGGGCGCAGAGGGCCGCCTGGGTTGCCTGGAATGGCACAGCTGGCCTAAGTGGGGCTCGGGGGGGGGTGCCCGGGTAGCACGGGATGGCATGGTGGCCTAGGTGGGGCGTGGCTGGCCCTCCTGGTCGTGCGGGATGGCATGGCTGGCCACCTGAGTTGCACGGGACGGCTTGGCTGGCCTAGGCAGGGTGCAGCTGTTCGCCCTAGTCGCGCTTGGACAGCGTGGCTGGCCGCCTGATTCGCACGGGATGGCGCAGCTGACCTAGGCGGGGTGCTGCTGTTCATGCGGTCACGTGGGACAGTGCATCTGGTCACTGGGGTCACACAGGACAGCGCTACTGGCCTAGGTGGGGTGTGGGGGGGCAGCCCTGGTCACGTGTGACGGCACGGCTGGCCGCCTGGGTCACGCGGGATGGCGTGGTTTGCCTAGGTAGAGCATGGGGGGGGAGTGCCCAGGTCTTGGCTGGTGTGGGGCTACAATGCTGGGTGTTGGGAATTGTATGGGCTTGTAGTTCGGTGGGTGGGGAGGTGCGTGGCTGTGGCAGGAGCCCACTCTAGGGCAGCCTTTGAAGGGTATTCACAATCTGCTGATGTGATGGCCCCACGACTCACAGAATCCTGCTCTGGGTTCTCCTTCCAATCTGTCTGCAGCGCCGGGGGCTGTTAGCCCCAGCTTTAGGGTCTGTGGTAAGATGGCTCCTTACTGATCCTGCCGACATGGGATTGCAGTTTCTGTGGGATTCTGTAGCTGGTAGACTCTGTGTCTGTGTATTCATACCTGGGTTACTGGATTTTGGGTTTTGGTTCTTCTATGGCTATGCAATGTTGTTTAGTTCTGAGCCCCCGAGGCAATTCTGAGACGATTTTGAGACAGGCTCGTTCAGGGGCTCGTATTCTGTCGCCATCTTGAATCTTCCTCTGGGAGATTTTTTGACATTATCTTTCAATCTTTCTATTCAAATATTTACTTTCATGATCATATTTTAAATTTCTAATAGCTTCCTGTGGTGTGTGTGTGTGTGTGTGTGTGTGTGTGTGTGTGTGTGTGCGCGCGCACGCATGCATGCATGTGTGGTGCCAGGGATGAAACCCAGGGCCTCACCTATGCTAGATAAGTACCCTACCACTGAGCCACATCCTGCACCCTCAAATAGCTTTCTGTAGGCTTTTCTTTATGCCATCTGGGAAGAAAAGGGTTAGCAGCTAATGTATAACTTGTCCTACCTAACCTGGAAATACCAGGGAGAAGGAGTAAAATTAAGAAAGAAACGACCAAGTCCAATTTTCTTGTAAATTGTAGATACAGATGGGATAATATCTACAAGCAGAAGGAACATCAATTCTGGAATGTTTAAGCAAGATGCGCATGGTCTGGATAGGGTGTTTTTCATTAAGTAAATCTGAATATGTACATATTTGGAGATGTGACCCACGTGGAAATATTAGTATCTACTATGCAATTGTCAGGATATGGAAAGATTTATGTGAGTTCAATAGTTCTCTTTGTGTAACTTCTGCCTTGTATAAGCTACTTAGAAGCTTTTGTGTTAAATTTGGATGAGAGAATGTCCTAATGTCTCAAGAAAGGCTGTGGGTGCCTGCATTGGCCATTTCATACTTTTCTGTTTTACCTGCATGTCATGGTCACCTGCAATCCTTTGAGAAATTAGTAAATTTTGGTGTTGGCTAAGATTTGTGATTTTTATGAATCTCATTTTGACAATATGACCTTTTATGTTACTTCAGTATTCCATTTCATAGATTTGATATCTTCTCTACCTCTTTGAGGATAATAATTATGTTTTCAAAGTGATTTTCCCCCCTCTACATAGTCTCTACTTTGTTCCAATTCCTCCTTTCTGTAAGGTTTTTTGGGATCTCTTTTATGTTAAAAGCTTTTTTCCAAGTGTCTGATGATCCTTAGCTTTTCATTTATATTTCAGATTTAGGTAATGTATGGGTGAGTGTGGTTTTTTAAAAGTATGATTTCACTACAGGATTATCAGGCAAAGCCTTTAGGTATTTATCAGGAGACTCTAAATGTCAACCTCTGGATGAAACTGGATTGGTCAGTGTTGAAAGAGAGGAAGCCTACAATATCTGGAAAGAAGATTGTATTAGTTTTCTATTGCTGTTGTAACAAGCTATCATAAACATGTGGCTTAAAACATCAGGAATTTATTTTTACAATCCTTGAGGTCAGACAGTAGACATAAATCTCACTGAATAGCCATCAGAAGCTGGGCACAGTGGCACATGCCTGTAATCCCAGTACTTTGGAGGCTGACATAGGAAGATTATAGGTTTGAGGCCAGCGTCAGCAACTTAGTGAGACTCTCAGAAACTTAGTGAGACCCTGCTTCAAAATAAAAAATAAAAAGGGCTGGGGGTTTAGGTCAAGGGTAGAATGCCCCTGGGGCCAATTCCCAGTTCCTAAATAAATAAATAATTAAATAAGGAAAGTAAGGCATCAGGACTACTTTTTGGTAGCTCTAGGGAAGAATTTGCCTAGAATTTGCCTTTTTCAGCTTTTAAAGGTTGCCTCACATTCCCTGGCTGTGGTCTCCTTCCATCTTTGAGGAGATCCAGGGCTGGTGCGTCTTTCTGTTACCACACTACACAGATCCTCATTCTCCTTCTTGCCTCTATCCTTAGGACCTTCATGATTAAATTCTACCCACCCACGTAATCCAGGGTTTGTTATTGACTTCAATTTCTATTTACGATAGAACATAACATATTCAGCAAGGTCTATGATTAGTACAGGGACATCTTTGCGGGGCCATTATTCTGCCTACTGAAGGGACATATTCCTGGTTACTCCTGTTCTGTAAGACAAGTAAGAGAGGGAGGTTGTGAGGTAGTGCCAGACACATGGCATGTAGGCTATTACTTAGTTCTCCTTATTCAGGTAGCATTCAATCCTACCTGGTGTCCCCGAATGCAGAATTCAAAGCAAATTCTCTAGAGAAGCTTCCCTTCTTCTCACAGGGCAGGGGATGGGTAGTGTTCTAGCTTCATGGGGATGGATTGGACATCAGAGGCTCAAATACTTTTTCACCTTCAATTAGCTTAAAATATTTTAAAAATTCCTCTAGAGATGACTTCTTTGATAAGTTTTCTGTTCAATAGCCACATATTTTCTCTCTGTTACCAATTTCTAGTTTAATTTCATTGTGATCTGAGAGCATGTGTTGTATGATTCCTATCATTTTAAATTTGTTGAGGTATATTTTATGGCCCAGAATGTAGCCTATATTTATGGATGCTCTGTGCAAGCTTGAGAGAATGTGTATTCTGTTGTCAAATGGAGTATTCTATAAATGTCAATTAGATCCAGCTGACTGATGGTGCTGCTCAGTTCAACTATATCCTTACTGATTTTTTGCCTGCTAGATCTGTCAATTACTGAAAGTGGGTATTGAAGTTTCCAGTTAAAAGTGTGAGTTCATCTATTTCTCCTTATAGCTTATCCACCAGGGATAAGCTCTTTCATTAGGTACTTACAAGTTAAGGATTGTTATATCTTCTTGGAGAATAGATCCTTTTATTATTAGGCAATCCTCCTTTTTATCTTTGATAAATTTTATTTATTTATTTATTTATTTATTTATTTATTTATTTATTTATGTTTTGGTACTGGGAATTGAACCCAGGGACATTCTACCTCCAAACTACACCCCCAGCCCCATTTTATTTTTATTTTGAAACAGGGTCTCATTAGGTTGATGAGTCTCACTACTTGTTGAGGTTGTCCTCAAACCTGTGATCCTCCTGTCTCAGCCTCCCAAGTACTGGGATTAAAGGTGTGACCACCATGCCTGGCTAATTGTCTTATTCTGAAATAGGCTTTATCTGAAATTAATATAGCTACTGCAGTTTTCTTTCGATTAGTGTTAGCATCTCTCTCTCTCTCTCTCTTTCTCTTTCTCTCTCTCTCTGTCTCTCTCTCTCTCTCTCTCTCTCTCTCTCTCTTTTGATATTGATCCCAGAGACCCTTTAACACTGGACTATATCCCCCACCATTTTAATTTTTTTAATTTTGAGACAGGGTCTAGCTAATTTGCCCAGGCTGACTTTGAATTTGCAATTCTCCTGCCTCAGTCTCCCTGGTAGCTGGGATTACAGGTATGTACTCTCTCTCCAGTTTTTCACATGAGAGTTTGCCCTGTGACTTTAGTTCTCTGATGGCTCTAAGAATTGTTGATTTCCAGTTTGTACAGCTTTTTTCTTATTATGAGAATGACAGTGATGACTTCTAAGCAATTTATATATCAGCATGGAATCCAGACAGAGAGAATGTTTTTCTGGTCATGATATCTTCCTATTGATTTCCTTTTGGGGTTGGTTTTGCAGGATGTGGGTTTAGCATGGGTCTAAGGGCAGCTTTTCAAGGCTCTGTCATCCATGGATGGTTCAGAGTTGGAGTTCAGGGCTTTTTCATCTCCTAGTTCTCCTTTGCTTCCCCACAATTACTTTAGAAATAGACTTTCAACAATATGCCTCTTTGAAGACTCACCAGCACCCTGCCTGGGTGGGTGGGTCCTGGTGCTGCAAATTTCTGAGACTTTTGGGGATTCAGCAAGGTGACTCAGTTTGCCTTTTAGCTCCTTCTGAGATTGGAATGTGGAGATACAGAAAAAGAAAGATATATCTCGTCTCAAGAGGAAAGTGCCCATAAGTCTTTGGAATGTGGAAACACCCATGAATCATTGAAACGCAAAACAAGCCACTCCTAAGCAACTCAGCCTGCATCCTGGGCCCGAGTCCCTGTCTGCAAAAATTAATGTGATGTGAGGACAATTCTGGAGTGCAGGGGTAACTGGCACAAAATTGTGTATCCCCACCCTGACTTCTCTAATTTAGCCCCTAGCTACTGTTCCTCTATCAATTTTAACATCCTTATCCAAGGGGCTGTGTGTCTTGCTCTTTTGTTTTTTTTTTTTTTTTTTTTGCGGTACCGGGGATTGAACGCAGGGGTGT
>PVJS01065003.1:0-10055 GCA_004027185.1 Glis glis | reverse complement strand
CCACACTAATGGCCTTATGAATTGTTCCTAGTGATAAGTTGTGTGAGGAATGAGTTGAACAAATTAAAAAGGCTACACCTGTTTATTATTTTTTAATTTTTTTGTTTTGCGGTACTGGGGATTGAACCCAGGGGCATTCTACCTCTACGCTACACCCCCGGCCCTATTTTTTATACTTTATTTTGAAACCGGGTCTCACAAAGTTGCGGAGGGCCTCACTAAGGAGAGACAGAGAGAGAGAGAGAGAGAGAGAGAGAGAGAGAGAGAGAGAGCTGAGGCTAGCCGCGAACCCGGATCCTCCGGTCTCCGCCTCCCAAAGTACTGGGATTACAAGCGTGTGCCACCACGCCCAGCTACACCTGTTTATAAACGATGTCTCATGTTCTACTGGGACCATCTGGAATGTGACTACTGTGGCATGGGAGTTCAAAGGGAAGCAGAAACCTTTCCAGTGGAGGACAGACTTTCACAAAACACATTTGTGCTTCACTCACTGGAGAAAGTTATTATCGGCCAGGATCCTACACTAACTTATGGACTCTGCTCTGTGAGCGGACATGAACGCTTGGAGCCTTTGACTCTGTTCTGGTCTGTTTCTCTTGTGGCTGGAGTGCAAAGGACTAGGAATCATGAGGTGGGTACATGTGAAAAATACTCTTGCTTTTCATCTCATGTATGAGCACATGCCTGTGATTTTAGTACTAGAGAGGCAAAGACTGGAGGATCACAGGTTCAAGACCAGCCTCAGCAACGTAAGGAGACTCAGCAACCTAGCGAGACCCTGTTTTAAAATAAACATAAAAGGGCTGGGGGTGTAGCTCAGAGGTAGAATGCCCCTGGATTCAATCCCCAGTACCGTGCATATTATGCCACTTTTAAACTTTGGAATGGCCATATGATCTTCACAGTTAAAGTGGAAATTCAAGTCTCTTCCAGGCTAACGTTTTAGGGACCATGCCGTCATGACTCTCCCGTCTGTGCTTTGACCAGGTGTAATTGAGATGATGGCTGCTCCCTCATCTCTCAGAGTTATGACGAGAGAACAGAACTCTGGCCGACCTGTGACAGGCATGTAGAACGAGCAGAAAGTAAATCTTTGTTGCTTCGAGATACCGATCTGCTGAGATTTACAGCTACCTCATTACCTAGACCATCCGGAGAGATTAGAATATATTGTTACAGTAAGCAGGCACTGCCAAAAGGAACGAAAGAAAACATAAATATCTACTTTCATTTTACATATGAGTGAAACCTCCAAGTGTGTGTGTGTGTGTGTGTGTGTGTGTGTGTGTGTGTAATCTCCAAAACTATAGTACTTAGCTGTTAGGAAGCAAATAAACAATTTTTCAGTGACTAGAAGAATGTTGTCCCTTGAATGCAGCAATGAGTCATTTAGGAAATATTAACAGTGCTAATTTTGGATTCAATTATGTACACAAAGGACTTATACATTAAGGACATAAGTCACAAAACAGAATGTCAGTACTATGTGTTGGTTGCTCTTGGCTGGATTTTTACAAGGTAGTTGTAGGAATAGAAAAGCTCAGAAAAAGGCTAGTATACAAGCAGGACTAAAATGGAGTAGAATTCAGAAATTCAGGAACTTGCAGTTCTAGAAGAGATAAGTTGTTTGCTGTTGTTTGTGGTGGTGTTTAATTCAATACCAACTACAAAAAAAAAACAAATGTCAGAAGGTCTCTAACAAAAAATGTAAATTGAAACAAAAACTCATGGGAAGGATCAAGTGAAGAGTATGTAACATTTGCACTATTAAAAGCTCAGTGTATATTGGGTGGGAATTAAAGACCCAGTGAAGTGTAGACCCTTAATTAAATCCATTAAACTGGAAAAAGTGTCTTAGGGAAAGAGATTAAAAATATAGTTGTCCTACCAAAGCCTGAAAGAATAAATATATCTGAAATTAATTTGAGAGAGACAGAGGGAGAAGCTAACTAACTTAATACAAATGCACAAAACTAAGAAATTTAACTAGAAACTGCAGTTATTGTCACATGGAGCTGACTACAATAAAATATATGAGGCCAATTAGATTTTTGAGTGTCTAGCACCATGAAACCCCACCAACCTTGATTATAAGAAACAAAATGCTTGATATTTAACATGAGCCAGGGATTGACAAACTTCTCCAAGCAGAAAGCAGAATGAAATGTCAGATGCTGACTCGGAAGTAAAACAAGGCATGGAGAAGACAATATGAACAAATATGATTAATCTAACAGATGAGAGAAGAAAACAAAACCCTTCTCCATGAGTGAGATTTGTGGGTCTGTACCATATTATTACCTAGGTCATCCTGAGAGATGAAAGTCAATTTGAACAATAAGTAGGCACTTCTAGGGGGAAGAGAAACGAGAGCGAGAGAGAGACTGAAAGATAGAAAAAACACACATATGTATTTTAGTTAAATATATTGATATTTTTATTCTAATACACACACAGCTACACATAAAAGAACACTCAAAATTCATATGTTGATATGCAGAGAAACAGAAAATTTAAATCTCTAGAGAAGAGGAAGGATGAGAGAGCTCTTTACAGGTAATAGTTTTGGCCAGATGTCTCATCGTTTCTTTCTGAAAAGCAACAGGTATATAGAAGAAGTGTTTTGAGTGTTCTAAAGAAAGGAAAGGGAAATAGAAACGTTTTTTGACAATTTTTCTCCTTAAAATGCTAACATAAAGTTACATTATGGGATGCATATGGAAATAGCAAAACCAGGGCTAATGGGGATATAGTTGAAGTGGTAGAGGACTTGCCTAGCATGCACTAGGCCCTGACTTCTATCTCTAGCACTGCAAAAGAAAAGAAAAAGAAAAGATTGAATTGATAGAGCAAAATCACAATTAATCTATAAGGTCCAAGTATTCAAGAAGCATACACCAAAGTAGCAAAAGAATTATATAAGAGGAAAACAGTTAAAAAGAAAAAAATACAGTATATTGGAAATAAAACTTCAAATGTTCTCAAAATGTGTTAAGAGAAGATGAAAAGTTTTATCAATATTTGAATTATTCTACTTAATTATAATGGTTGTTGGAAATATATAACCTTAAATATGTTGGTTAAAATTATGAGCAAAAATCTGAAAGAATTTATAAACAAATTTGATTAATCTAACAGATGGAATAAAAGAACGAGGCCCTATTTTCTCTCCTTTCTCTCTGTCTTTCACACATACATGTACTCTAAAGAAGAAATTCAATGTTTCTAATTCATCACAACAAATATTAATCTTAAGTTCTATTAAGTAAATATATCTTTATATTGAATTAAAGAATGTAATATTTATAAACAATATATGCATAAAGCAAATAGAATATGGAATATTTCAAACACAAATGAAAAATTTCCAAACACTGAAAAAATGTGAACACTTGGTTTCCTCCAACATGGAGAAATCATAAGGCAATATTTACTGTCTGCATGTGGGAGACATTTTCTGCCCATAACAAAACACTAGGTTTTGTTCACAAAAATATAGCCAAAATCATCTTTATAACAGAAGTAAAACACTTCTGAACAATCTTGAAACAAAAGTAAACCAAAATAATTATTACAAATTATTGGAAAGGAAGTATATTGAGAATGACACATACATTTTGTTAGATAGGACAAAATAGCACTAAAATAGAAAATAAGCAATTGTATGAATGAATCAAATTGTATGAATGAATTCATACAATCAAATTGTATGAATGAATCAAACACCACAAAATAGACCCAAATAGAGTGGGAACAAAGAATTAATAAATATTTTTTTAATCAAGGAAGACCACTATGCTGTGTCATTAGTAAAATCCTAAGTTGTTTTGTGAAAAAAATCAATAAAATAATAAAAAAAATAAAAAATAAAAAAAAATCAAGGTAAAAGAGAAAACAGGCATAAACTTTCTACCAGTAAATGTGAAAATGTAAAAAGCATAAATAATTTACTGAGAAAGTGTCAATTCCTGAAATTGGCTGTAGAAAGAAAATCTCTATGGATCAGTAAACTTAGCATAAATAGAGAAATAGTCATGATTTACCTTAAAAAATATGCACATGGATCAGATAGTGCATGTTTGAATTCTACAGAACGGCAGTGATCTGAGTATAGCTAAACTAGAAAATATACACAAGATATTTTAATAGGCTGGTTTAATATCTGAAACAAAAAGCAGAACCTCCTTACAGAAGAAAAGATACTGATGGTCTAGAGTCATTGACAAATAAGAAATAATATTACATATAAGCTTCCTTTTTAGAGTAATGGGCATCACTCCACAATGGTGAATCCAGCGGTCTTGAGACCAGAAGCTTATATGACTGGGAGGGGAGGCGAGGGCAGGATATCTTTATGAAAAAGAACAGCTTATAAATACAAAGTTAGGACTAAAGCCTTGGAAAGACACTATTAACTAAACAGTTCTAAATCTTAAGCTTCATTAGCTTCATAGAAATAATTGCTTGTGTCCAAGAAATCTACAGCAACCATTATGCATTAAGTAAAGCATGAGATGCAATCTCATCAAAATCAGAAACATAAAGATGTTCATTAACTACAATCAGATTTAACTTGGTACTGGCTGTCTTAGCCAATGAAGAGGGAAACAAATTACAAACAAAAATTAGATGTGTATGAAATACAAGAGAGGAACTATCATTTGACTCAGATTATGATGAGTGCATGTGATCAAACCCACAAAAATCCCATTAGATTCCAAGGACAAACTACTAAGTATAATAAGCAAAATCAACAAATGGACAAACACATGCTAAATAAGTACAATCAGATAAGGGCAACATCAGATAGATGAGCAGAGACTCCAGGGGAATGATCAAGGGTGATTAGGAAAGGGGGTGGGGAAGAAGTCATAAAGAATGCAATAGTAGAAATAATGCTATGAACTTATATAAAATTGCCAATTCCAATCTCAAAGACTTGTGGGGTGAGGGTGGGGGGGACTCCATTGGGAGGGCAACAAGAGTTGTGTGCATGTATTTTCCTAATATTCTGTACCCTAATATGATGTAAAACTACAATGCAACCAATAAAAATAAAATACAATAGGGCTGGTGATGTAGCTCAGGGGTTGAGCACCCCTAGGTTCAATCCCCAGTACCACAATAAACTGAACTAAACTAAACTAAACTAAAATGAAATTCAACAGCATTTACTATATTTCCAATGTGTGCAACCACCATCTTTGTCTAGTTCAAAGTATTGACATCATTGTAAAACACAAACTATTCTCAGTAAATAGTTACATCTCATTCCCTTTCCCCTTTTCCCTGACAACCACCAATTTGCTATTTTTTAAACTGGGAATTTAATCAAAGAGATTCTACCTTCTAGCTACCTCCTCTCGTGGCTTATATCATATGCTTTCATTCTTTTGGGGGGGTTGAATAGTATTCAATTACAATTTATCTGTTCATTTAACAAACATTTGGATTGTTTCCACCTTGTAGCTATTTTAAATATAAACACACATGTACATGCATTTGTTTGAATCTATTTCAAATTCTTTGGAGTATATCTATCTTGACATTAGAACTCTTTAAAAGAATGGTGGGGACTGTCTCTACTAGATGGTAAAATATAAGCAGGTGGTACCCTATGGTATCAGGGCAGAGATAAATAAATTGAAGATAATTGGGGCTCAAATCTGTGCTAGCAATAGCAAATCTATTTTTAGTTTCAATATGTGTCAAAAGTGGCACTTAATTATTATTATTATTTTTATTATGCACTACTGGGGATCGAACCCAGGGATGCTCTACCACTAAGGCACATTCCCCATCCTTTCTACTTTTTTATTTTGAGACAAGGTATCCCTAAGTTGTGGAGGCTTACCTGGAATTTGAAATTTTCCTGCCTCTGCCTCCTGAGTCATTGTTATTACAGGCATGTGCCACCACACCTGGCAGTGGTATTTAATTATCTGGGAAAATTAAGAAAATTTTAATATAATAGGAAAATTTAAAAAAGTAAAGATACTTTAAAGGTTTACTCTCATTACAAATATGAAATCTAAATATTGTAAATAAGTAACTATGAAAGCCAAAATATAAAGCATTAGAAGAGAAGAAACAATTATTCATTTAAAATTTTGTAGTAGAATAATATACTTACAACTTGTAGAGAGTAAAGATATATTTAAATAAGAAACAATATACAAATATAAAAATGAATACATTAATAAATAAATCATATTATTTTTAAAGTTACTGTGTGATAAAATATATCAGACACAGAGCAAAATTACAAAAATATAGATGAGGAGAAAATATTTGCAACATACCTGGATTAATATCCATGAACTATAGAGAATTCTACTAAATCAAGATCAATGAATTAATAGAAAATTTAAGAAAATTTATGTATGGTATCTTCATTTGTGTATAAAATATATTGATAAAACAGGTAAATTTGGCAATATTTATTTAAGTTTAAAATAAGCATAAAATAAAATAAAATAATCATGGTCTTTTACTTTAATTAATTAAAAAATAACCATATTTGGACAAAAATGTTTGCATATAAGTCACATTTTAAGATAATTATATTCATATAAACACAAACAGCAAAATTTCGATTGTATACGTTTGGATAAAACTATTGTAATTTAAATACCTACTATCTTTGTGTAATATATTTGTGTATTTGAAAAATTAAAAATGTATTCCAATTTGTCAAACACCAGCTCCTCTCATGAAGGAAAATAGCACCAGCTGTGATCTTCTATGTACTTTTAAAACTTATAGATAAGGCCATTCATCCTGTAATCCCAGTACTTTGAGGCTGTCACAGGAGGATCTCAGGTTGGAGGACAGCTTAAGCAAGTAGTGAGACTTTCATCAATCTAGAGAGACCCTGTTTCAAAATAAAAATAAAATAGGGCTGGGGAGGGGCTTCGGAGGTAGAATGCCTCTGGGTTCAATCCCCAGTAAAACAAAAAATTAAAAAAGGAATAAAGAAAAGGCCATTCATTTATTATTTGAACAATAAACTTAATCTACTTTTGTCTTTAATAAAATTTTCAAAGTGTATACAACTAAAAATGTATATATTTTCCAAATACATGTTTTTAAATTATGCTATTTCCAAATCAATGCGGGTTCCAGATTTCTAAAAGAAAAATAAAATATTAAACAAGCACGTTAACTCTTTTCTTTTATAAGTCTTGTATCTGTGAATTTAAATTCAAGAATTTCCCAAGAAATCTCCCTCTGAGATCTGGAAGGTGTTAATTATGTAAGACAGGGATTTGTCTTCCTATGCATGTTTCAACCATCCCAGTTCCTTTTTATGTTTTTCATGTAAGCATTAAAATAATCCTTATATTTGAACAAAGAATCCCAGATGGAAAGAAACTGAGAGACCAATGAAGAAGCATGGAGATGGGCGGAAAAAGGTGAAGGATAGAGACAGAGAAATATTTCTGTTCAATGGATTTTTAAATGGAGAGATTTTTCACTTTTTATCCTTCATATACTTGAAGAGTTAATAATGTGATGTGAATCTGTAAGACTAGAATTAATGGATATGACTAGATGTAAGAAATATTTGGACATAGATTCTAATTTAAGTGATTATAATTGAATTAATCTGTCAGGTCATGATCATATAATTTAATGGTTGATTTGAGCATTTGAAGAAAGCAGAATATAGACAAGAATGTGAATACGAAAAAATTATTTGGAATTTGTGCTGAAGAAATTCACAAAAGAGAAAAATATTAACAAAGACATCTTTTATTATTTGTAAATAAAATTAGAGTATAATATTTATTCATCTGTACACTTATGCATGTTGAGCTCATGCCTTTTAATTCTTCAAAGAGAACTTAATTCATAATCTTAATTTATTTTATAAAAATTTAAATGTATTCATAGTACCATTTTGTACACTATGGTTTATTGATATATAAAATATATAAAATAAAAATTTTAACCTGCTCTTCTGTAAGAAATACCTTGCTATATTATATCATATTACAATTCTATTGTAGATTGGTATGAAAGAAGTACATTTAGAAAAAAAGAGGTTATCACAGGACTTCTTCTGTGTCTAAATGATATAAGGTAAGTTCATAATGTCCATACAATGCAGATAATAAGATGCTTATAAATTAAAAGCCTAGTACACAAGAATGCACTTTAGTCAAATCAATCTGATAATCACACCAAAGACAGCTTTATTTTAGATACCTATTCTAGTTACTAGAGGTTCTCTAAATGAAAGGCACTCATAAAAACTGCAGTCACTATGAAAAAATTCTCATTTATTTTACATCAACTTGGATTTCATTTAAGAGAATCCTCATATCCTTAAAAACCTAAGAAAACTTTCTCATAAAACAACTGCAAAATCAAATAATGTCACCTATTTCATTTTAAATTACAGTTATAAATACACAAGAAAATTATGCAATTTATGGATGGCATTTTTCTACCTAATGTACAGAGAAGAAAATAAAACTACCCACACATACCTCCTCTTCTATTCACCAATGAAATAACTACCTTTTTTTTTTTTAAAGTAACATAACCTACCAATTACTCTTGACAAATCATTGATTCAGAGCCCTGGCACACCTGTTCTAAGACATTCAGTAACAAATCATTATTCAAAGGTTATGATTTAAAAAATCTAAATAAATACACCTTTCTGTTAAAAGAGTGCTCTTTAATTGCAGGTCTTTTTTCCCCTTAAAATTTTATGATACTTTCACAGCAATCTACTCCCAGTCTTTGCCCCCTGAATAATTGCTATGTTCACTAACGACATTATAACCATTTTTTTGTGACTGATGTATCAACATTTAAATGGAATTAAAGAGTGAATATTGAGTCTTGCTAAACTTATTTTTGCAATCAAAGCAGAAGAAAAACTATTGGCTTATCCTTATTTTTGCTGTGTGGTTTTTCTACTATAAATCTAACGTGTCCTTGTAGTCTCAAACTTGAAGACAACTATTTATATATTATTAATTTTATTTTTCATCTTTTTTATCGGTGCATTATAATTATACATCATAATGAGGTTCAACGTGATAAAAACATGCATGCACACAGCACGTGTTCTGTGTTTCCCTCCGGGTCCCATTCCCAGTCTTTTTTTTTTTTTTTTGTAGTACCGGGGATTGAATGCAGGGGCGTTCTACCTCCGCGCTACACCCCGGCCCTATTTTTTATACTTTATTTTGAAACCGGGTCTCACGAAGTTGCGGAGGGCCTCACTAGGTAGAGAGAGAGAGAGACAGGGAGAGAGAGACAGAGCGAGAGCTGAGGCTGGCCGCGAACCCAGATCCTCCGGTCTCCGCCTCCCAAAGTACTGGGATTATAAGCATGCGCCACCACGCCCAGCTCCCATTCCCAGTCTTTTAAGGAACCTCCACAGGGATCCTAATAGCAGTTGTACCAATTTGCAATCCCACCAACAGTGTATAAGGATTCCAATTCCCCACATTTTCACCAGCACTGATTATTGTTTGTATACTGGATGATTGGCATTCTAACAGGAATTAGTGTCATTTAGATTTGCATTTCCCTGATTGCTAATAATGTTGAACATTTTTTCATATATTTACTTGCCATTTGCATTTCTTCTTTTGAGAAGTATCTATTCAGATCCATTGCCTATTTTTTGATTGGGTTATCTTTTTTAAAGTTTTTAAGTTCTTTGTATATTTTACATAGTAACCCTCTAACAGAAGAGTATCTGGCCAATATTTTTTCCCATTCTGTAAGCTTTCTCTTTAGACACTTGATGATTTCGTTTGCTGCACAGAGTTGTTGTTGGTTTTTTTTGTTTTGTTTTGTTTTTTGTTTTTTTTTTTTTTTTTTGCGGTACCGGGGATTGAACGCAGGGGCGTTCTACCTCCGCGCTACACCCCCGGCCCTATTTTTTATACTTTATTTTGAGACTCGGTCTCATGAAGTTGCGGAGGGCCTCACTAAATAGAGAGAGAGACAGAGAGAGACAGAGAGAGAGAGAGAGAGAGAGAGAGAGAGAGACAGGGAGAGAGAGAGTGTGCGTGCGCGCTTGC
>PVJS01065002.1:0-10093 GCA_004027185.1 Glis glis | reverse complement strand
GTCTAATATCTAGGATATACAAAGAACTTAAGAGACTTTACACTAAGAAAACAAACAATCCGATCAAGAAGTGGGCAACTGAAATGAATAGACACTTCACGAAAGAAGAGATACAAATGGCCAATAGATACATGAAAAAATGTTCAACATCATTAGCAATCAGGGAGATGCAAATCAAAACTACTCTAAGATTTCATCTAACCCCAATTAGAATGGTAATCATTAAGAAATCAAACAACAACAAATGTTGGAGAGGATGTGGGGAAATCGGGACTCTTCTACACTGTTGGTGGGATTGCAAACTAGTTCAACCACTATGGAGATCAGTGTGGAGATTCCTCAGAAAACTGAGAATGGACCCACCATATGATCCGGCTATACCACTACTGGGTATCATACCAAAGGGATTGAAACCAGAAAACTACAGTAATATATGCATACCCATGTTCATAGCAGCACAATTCACAGTGGCCAAATTATGGAACCAACCTAGGTGTACATCAACAGATGAGTGGATTACAAAATGTGGGGAATACACACAATGGAATTCTACTCAGCAATAAAGAAGAACAAAATAACATCATTTGCAAGAAAGTGGAAGGATCTGGAGAACATTATGTTAAGCGAGATCAGTCAATCACAAAAAAAGAAGGGACACATGTTTTCATTAATATGTGCAACCTAAGGAGTAGTAGGGTCACACAAGGGACTCCGGTTGATAATGGAGAACCCTCAGTGGAACAAGGGAAGTGGTACAAGGGAAGGAGGAGGGCAAGAAAGAAGTGAATTAATGGAATTACTATCATAAACATTATGTACATGTGAAAATATACCAACATCATTCTTGGTACTTCATATGGGTGGGGGGGAGGCGGGGGGGACACTAAGAGCTGTGTGCATGTATGTTAACATCAAATAGATATTCATTGCGATGTAAGACTCCAATGCACCAATAAAAGCACGTTAAAAAATTTTTCATGTTCTTCAAGTTGGGTTTCCACTGTAGAATAGTAGGTTTATAATGTGTGGCTATGATAAACAAATTAGTATGCTTAAACTTAGTATATGTTAATGTGCTTAAAAAAATTAAAGGCATATAGTTAGTAAAGAAACAAAAACTTGTTGGGCATGGTGGCACAGGCCTGTAATCCCAGCAACTCCAGAAGCTGAGGTAGGAGGATCACAAGTTTGAGGCCAGCCTGGGAAATGTGGTGACATTCTATCTGAAAATAAAAATTTTAAAAAGGGATAGGGATGGATAGTTTGACTTTCACACACATTCCATTTCAATTTAGATTCCTTTTTATAAACAAATTTCCATATTAGGTGTTTGCTTATTGGAAAAGCCTGAATACTGAGTTTTTTTCAAGTGTAAAAAAATTTGCCCATGTCAATATAACCTGGGACACAATAAATAATTAAGAAGTATGACAACACTTATTTGTAACATATGGACTTTATAACTACAAAATGGTTACAGGTAAAGATGTATGTTTAATATAATGAAAATAGACCACAAAATTCTATACAGAAGGAAGGAGAACTAAATATAGCAAAAATCTAAACCAATGTGCTTATCTTGACATACATAAATTTGGCTGTGAGTTTCTTGATAGTCAAGGAACGAAGACACAGGTTATAGGCCAGTTCTCACTGTTGATAAAAGAGGGATAATTTCCTTGGGATAAAATATTTGAAGTTTTATGTTTTTTTTTTTTTTTTTGTGGTACCGGGGATTGAACCCAGGGGCGTTCTACCTCCGCGCTACACCCCCGGCCCTATTTTTTATACTTTATTTTGAAACTGGGTCTCACGAAGTTGCGGAGGGCCTCACTAGGTAGAGAGAGAGAGAAAGAGACAGGGAGAGAGAGAGAGAGAGAGAGAGAGAGAGAGCTGAGGCTGGCCGCAAACCTGGATCCTCCGGTCTCTGCCTCCCAAAGTACTGGGATTACAAGCGTGCGCCACCACGCCCAGCTATATTTGAAGTTTTAAAAATATCAGTTTAAAAAATGGTCATGCAGCTAATTATGCAAGAAACATTGAGCTGCATATTTAACAATGATTTCTGAAAGTCAGAGAAATACTATTTACATAGGTAATTTGTATATTTTCTTTCAACCAAAACCTAGAATATAGTATTTAGACTTCACAGAGTAAAGTTTTTTTTTTTTTTGTGGGTGTATATGGGGGATGGACACTGTACCAGTCAGAATCCTTCCAGAAAAGGAAGGTAATTTGAGTTGATAAAGGAACTGTTTATAAAGGTGTGGTAGGGTGTCGGGAAACCAGAAAGGACAACGAAGTACTGTGAGGCTAGTAACAGTCACCCTCCTAGCCTTAAAAGGGGTGAGAGGAAGGAGCGATTCCCAGAATGGATCTTGGAGACAAAGGCTGGCAGAGAAGGCTGTCTGACAGGAGTGGCGACCTTTAGTCAAGAGATGAACCCAGCCTGAAGCACTCTTACAGAGAGCCAGGAAAATAAAGGCCTGGCCTCTCTACCACCCTCCCTCCCCTCCTCTCCCATCTCTTGCTGGTCTCCTCCATTAGACACTAAGGGCAGGCACAGGGAGGCTGCAGGTGCTTGTCAGCCTTCTGATGCACAGAAAGTATACTTGCAAGCTATCCAGCCAAAAGAACACACTGGAAACTTGGGGAGCTTTTGTTTGCCCCCACTCCAACATCCTCCCCCCTTTTTAATGTGTGTGTGATACTGGGGATGGAACTCATGGGCATTCTACCTCTGAGCTACACCCCCACCCCCATTTTATTATTTTATTTTGAAACAGGGTCTCACTAAATTGTGATCCTCCTGTCTTAGCCTCCCAAGTACTGGGATTACAAGTGTGTGCCACCACACCTGGAACCTGACTCCAATTTTGCTATGTTTCTCTGAGTGGAGTGGAAAGGGGCGGGCCTTCCTGCCTTCTCCACTCACCCGTGCAGAGAATCAGTGTGGTGTGAGGAGAAATGATCACTGTATTAGCTGAGTGTTAAGTAAAAGAAAACACGAGAAACAATGATCTAGAAGAAAGGATAATACTGTTTCTCTGAGATGTTTCTTTTCTGCAGTGGATTTTAGACTGGAACTGACTGAGTCACAGTCCTTTGATGCAGAACTTGAAGGCAGACCCTAGGCTTAGAATATCTAATGGGTCAAGAGTCAGTGCTCTCAGGCACAGGCAGATAACCCTGGGGGAAAATAGGTTACTTTCCCATGGCCTGTGGGGACATTTCACTCTCTGTGGAGACAGATGGGTAGGGTCCCTGGAAACTATCTAGTGCCTGCCACCTGAATGCTGCGTGCTCATAGGCAAGAGCTGACCGAGGCCAGACAGCTTAAGACCTGCGTGTCCCTGTAGCAGCAATAATTCTAATAACAGCTAGGCATACAAAGCCAACCGCATGGCCAATAAAGCCACTTAAAATATTGGAAAAATATATTCTAGGACTTATGGAATTTCTGGCCTAGTTCCCAATATTATGTGTTTTCCCCAATTTTAAAAAATCCACCGTGTGTGTGTGTGTGTGTGTGTGTGTGTGTGTGTGTGTGTGTGTTACTGGGGATTGAACCCAGGGGGCATTCTATCTCTGAGCTATACCCTGCTCTAAAAAAAGCCACCATTTTAAAAATGAAAACGAAGCTGGGCATGGTGGCGTACACCTGTAATCCCAGTACTTGGGAGGCAGGGACAGGAGGTTTGAGACCAGCTTCAGCAACTTAGCAAGGTCCTTCAGCAACTTAGTGAGACCCTGTTTCAAAATAAAAAATAAAATAGGACTGGGGATGTAGCTCAGAGGTAGAATGCCCCTGGGTTCAATTTGAGTACCAAATAAAAAGAAAAATGAAAATGAAGCCAAGTATAGAAATATAAAATTTATATTTTTATACTTAAACTTTATATAAATCAAAATATTTATTTTTCTTTTTGCACCAAAACATAAGTATTTTCCAAACTTAATCAGGCACATGGAAGACTATTCAGTTCTGGTGCAGCACTGAGGAATGAATGGAATTTGTTGAATTTACGTGTGTACTGTACTTTTATGCTGCTAGGGGAAGAAGTGACTGGTTGAAAAAGTTATTAACTTCTCGTGTGTATTAAAACAACACTTGAAGGCAACTGACTTTAGATAAGACAAAATAATCAGTAGAGCCTGTGATGTTGCTTTAGTTTAAATCCAGGCTGCCCTGAAGCTCAAACAGAGATAAAGAGCAAGAGCAGGATGAATGTTTTCATTGAAGTCCTAACTTCAAATATTGCGAGGGTCTCAGGAGGTTATCCAGTCTGTTCCCAGCCTTTGGCAGGATTATAGTTAAACCAGCTCAGGCAGATGGCAATCCATCCTATTTCTAAAATTGTCCACTCAAGAAATTTGATATAACTCGATTCATAGTCCTTTCGGTAACTTCACTTTTCTTTAGTCCTCGGGGGTATATGCATATAATAATGCACAATATAGGACAATGAGCATACTCCCCCCCATTGTTAAGGGGATAGAATTATCTTTTTTTTTGTATTGGGATTGAACCCAGGGGCATTCTACCTCTGAGCTACACCCCCAGCCCTATTTTATTTTTTTATTTTGACAGAGTCTCACTAAGTTGCTGAGGCTGGCTGCAAACCTGTAATCCTCCTGTCTCAGCCTCCCAAGTATTGAGATTACAGGCCTGTGCCACCACATCTTCCTAAAATTATCTTTTTTATCTATGATAACTTATAAACAATACCAAAGCATATTCCAACTCCTATTCCTTCTCCATCCAACCTTACAAATCTTCTGCCCAAATAGCCCTCCCTTGCCCTTTTGTTACTCTTGTTTTTCTTGATTTTTCTCCTTTCTCCCCTTGTTCAGAAGGCCTGAACAAGGTTTCATATACCCCTAGCCCTATTTTATTCTTTGTTTTGAAACAGGGTCTCACTAAGTTGCAGAGGGCCTCACAAGTTGCTGAGCCTGGCTGTGAACCTGCGATCCTCCTATCTCAGCCTCCCAAGTACTGGGATTTCAAGTGTGCGCCACCACACCCAACTGGTATAGGATTCTTTAATGCCCCAGGAATAGAAAAAGCCCTGGTACCTCAGCCCATAGGGGTGCTGTCAGCACCACGGACAGTGGTTTCTGAGGCAAGGCAAGCATCTCAGTGAGGGTGCCACTTGCTAAGACAGCATGTTGATGACCTGTCATAGCGTGGAGTGGCTTCAACTCATTCCCCTTCTCTTCCTAGCCTTCTATTCTTTTTTTTTTGAGGTAAATGTCTTTAATTTCTTCAACTTTTCAGCACAGCAGAAGAGCCCACATCTGAGTAATCACACAGGAGCTCAGGCTGAACGGAGGTAAGCCCATGTAGTCTGTCTGTGGTTAACTCATCACTTGGCTCTGGGGTTCAGGGAACAAGTGTAAAATGCAGCAGAAAACAGGGGCGTCTCCAAGAGAGGTAACTCCTTCCTCTCTTCTCTTGCAGATGCCCCAATTAATTATATTTCACAAAGAATTAGTGGCCCACCAAATGTGCAGATATGCCATCTGCCATTCTGTATGCCTCCTATTTTTTTTTTTTGGCTAGAAAACATTTGTTCTAACTTTATGTCCATTGAAAATTAGCTCTGCAGGCCAGATGTGGTGGCGCATGCCTGTAATCCCAGTACTTGGGAGGCTGTCAGGAGGATTGCATGTTTGAGGCCAGCCTTAACAATTTAGTGAGGGCCTCAGCCACTTAATGAGACTCTGATTCAAAATAAAAAATAAAATAGGGCTGGGGGTGTAGCTCAGAGGTAAAATCCCCCTGGATTCAATCCATAG
This sequence comes from Glis glis, assembly GCA_004027185.1. Taxonomy (NCBI): domain Eukaryota; kingdom Metazoa; phylum Chordata; class Mammalia; order Rodentia; family Gliridae; genus Glis; species Glis glis. The sequence continues at coordinate 4,294 of PVJS01065002.1, read as the reverse complement.
TATAAATAAATAAATAAATAAATAAATAAATAAATAAATAGCTCTGCAGTCTTGGCCAAGTCACCTAAAATCTCTACCCAGTCTTATGGAAAAAATTTCACAACACTTATAAAAATTTTAAATGCACATATTTTTTGACCCAACAAGTCAAGCATAGAAATGACCCAACAGATATATTTGCCCACACACAAATGTCAGAAGCATAAGGTTATATTCATTAAAAAATAGAGACCAGAAGCAACCTAAAAATCCATCAATATAAGACTGTTTAAACAAATTGTAAGAGGGCTAGGAGTATAGGTCAATGGTAGAATGCTTTTCTAGTGCAAGGCCCTGGGTTCAACACACACACACATACACACACACACACACACACACACACACACACACATACACACAAAAGAAATTATAAGTTTATCCATCAAGTACTAAGAAGCCATAAGAAAAGGGATGTTCACCATATGCTGATATGAAAGATCTTCTGGCTATATCATTAAGAGAAAGAGGTTCAGAACAGTGAATATATTAAAATATTTATGAAGCTGGGTGTGGAGGCACACGCTTGTAATCCCGGTACTTGGGAGGCTAAGACCAGAGAATCCGGGTTCACGGCCAGCCTCAGCTACTTAGTGAGGCCCTCCACAACTTAGTGAGACCCTGTTTCAAAATAAAGAATAAAAAATAGGGCTGGGGGTGTAGCTCGGAGGTAGAATTCCCCTGGGTTCAATCCCCAGTACCGCAAAAAAAAAAAATTATGTCTAAAGAAGGAAAACCATGTGTAGCTCTATGTGCTTGTATAAGCAAACACAATCTCCAGTAGGATGTGTAGGAAACAGGGCTCAGCAGGTGCTTCTCAGAGGAGAAACCAGGTGGACGGGGGTGAAGATGAAGGGGCGTTTTCACTGTGGAGTTCTTCACTGTGTACATAAACGTATACTTTTTGAATTTTGATTAAAGGGAATGTATCAATTCTACAGAAAAAATGAGGGCTGGGGATGTAGCTCAATGGTAGAGTGCTTGCCCAGCATGCATGAAGCCCTGGGTTTGATCTCCGGCACTGAAAAAAATGAATTTAAACAAAAATGAAATACATGGTCTGTGGCTCATTTTACATTTACTCTTCCCTGTTTGATTATCCTGGAAATCAGATAGAATTATGTATGTAAAAGTGTCTTGAAAAATGTTAAGTATTCTTCACAATGCAATGTCTATTTCTAGGATTTTAGTAATGTATGGGCACTCTTAAGTTCTCTTTGCGCCTCAAATTGTGGAGTGTAGAACTGGCCATTATGCTGAAATAATGAAAAGTAAATAAAATATTCATGAAGTAGTTTTGAGTTTATCAGTGCAGTATGGATCTTACACAAAAGGAGCTTTATCCTCTGCTTTCTGTTGCTCTCTTCATGCGGTTCAGTATAATTGTTGTCTTCTAATAATTGGTGCTTCACGGCTGTCTTGAGAGAAGGTGAAGTGTACTCAGGATGGCCGGGAAGGGCCTAATGAGAGTAGCTAGTGACTTACAGAAAACTGCAGTGTCTGAGGAAAGAAGGGGAAACAGCTGGTGCAACCCACCGAGACACTGGAGCAGAAATTCCTTTGCTTAATATTTAGAAGGAAGAAATACTATACTTTCTGGAAAAAAATCCTTTGGGTCCTGTTACAACACATTTAAAAATAATAATCAATGCCAGTTTAGAAGGGCTTCTTGTCGGTCCTATAGGAAAGGTGGTAGCACATAGTATCCCACAGGGATGTGTTAAAAAAAGAACCCCAGCCTTTTCGCATTCCAAGGGGTCCCCTGAGACCATCCCACACCTTATTAAATACATTAATGAGTATGAGACTTGGAACCTCCGTAGGGGCTTCTGGCCTAGCCTGGCAAGAAAAATGATGAGATTGTGGGTCTTCGTGAAGTGGACCACAGTATAATTAATATAAAAATGAAACAAAACACCTCAATTTTACCAAGGGAGAAGACGATACAAGAGAAAATAAACCTACAAACTGGGTTCTATCCCCACCCCCGAATGAATACTTTTTCTCTGCTCAGTTTATGTTGAGAGAATTCACTTTATTTTCAGGATTTCTGTTTCCCTTCTTCCTCCTCCCTTTGCTGCTGCTGCCCTTCTTCCCCTTTTCCTCCTGAGCCCCTTTTCCTCTTCCTTGTCCTTCTTCTATATTGGAAAATGGCAAACTTTTTCTATGAAGAGACAGAAAGTTAAGCATTTTAGGCTTTAAAGGCCAGCCTGGACAATTTAGTGAGACCCTGTCTCAAAAATAAAACACTTTTTTTTTTTTTGCATGGTACTGGGGATTGAACCCAGGGGCGTTCTACCTCGGAGCCACAACCCCGGCCCTAATTTTTATCCTTTACTTTGAAACCGGGTCTCACGAAGTTGCGGAGAGCCTCAGTGCTTAGCTGAGGCTGGCCGCAAACCCGGATCCTCCAATCTCAGCCTCCCAAGTACTGGGACTACAAGCGTGCGCCACCATGCCCAGCTAAAAAATAAAACACTTTTTAAAAGGGCTGGGTGTAATAGGTCAGTTGTAGAGCACTTGCCTAGCATGTGTGAGCTCCTGGGTTCAATCTCCAGTACCCTGGAGGGAAAAAAGAAAGAAAGAAAGAAAAAAGAAAAGAAACTAGTTTGAGGATTCCAAAGAACTAACGGTGGAAGGAAAGCCAGGGATCCTCGGGGATGGATCGGGCAGTGAGGTTAGGAGGAAGGCACAAACCCAAGGGCATGAAGATATTCACATCAAGCTAAATACCCCTAGTAGATGAGGAAGGGGTGCAGATTTCAGCATTTGGCCGGCGGAATAGAACAGAGTGCAATACAACACTCCACTTTCCAAAACACCATGCGATGTGCAGATGGGAGGCAGTTTTTTTAGGAAATGGCTAGACACCATTGCCATTGATTTTTAAATCATCACTGTTTGTCGGGCTCGTGAAACACCTGGCAGCGAATGCTTTTAAGCACTCTAATTTGTAGTCGGCTTTAACTGATATTCCTACCTTGGCTGGATATAGCATCTAGTTCAGTAGAAGACAGTAAATTTTTGATGAGATAATGCTGGACAAAACACAGTGCTTTCACGGGCAGCCTTCTTTCCTTCTTCTTTCTCATCCCATTCCTTTTCCTTCCTTTAGAGATATGTCTGTAGGCCTTTTGAGAAAAGACCAAGTGGTCTAAGGGAATAATGTACAGGGGGTGCTCAGATTGTAAAGAACTAGCCAGGTGTGGTGGTCCACGCCTGTAAAGGCAGAACTGAGGAAGTTGAGATAGGAGGATTGCGGGTTCGAGGCCAGCCTCGGCAACTTAGTGAGACCCTATTTCAAAATAAAAATAAAATTTGACTGAGGGTGTAGCTCAGGAGTAGAATTCCCTTGAGTTCAATCCCTAGTACCACCAGAAAAGTAAAAGTTTTAAAGAAGGTTACCTAGACACATGTATTTGTACTCCCTTCTGTGTTCTCAATGTGAAGGAAATAATGGTACCCTTCCCAATGCTGTGGGGTAAGCTGATGATCAGAGATGTTAAAGGTACTGACAGAAGTGCAGCTAGATCCCAGAGACATTTCATGTGGGGGGCGAGGTGGGGGAGGGCAAAGGAGATTTCTAGGAATTATGGAGTTGCTAATTGTGATGGTTAATTTTATGTCAATTTGGCTGGGCCATCCTGCCCAGATATCTGGTCAAACATTCTGGATGTTTCTCTGAGGGTGTTTTGGGGGTGATATTAACATTTAAATAGTTGGATTTTTAGTAAAGCAGATTAGCATCCATAATGTGGGTAGACCCCATCCAAACCTGTGAAGGCCTTAATAGAACAAAGATTGACATCCCTGGAGAGAGAAAGAATTCTGCCAGCTGACTGCCTTTGGACCCAGTTCCTGGGGCTCTGGTCTGCCTGCCCAACCTGTACTTTTTGGACTTGTCAGCCTCCATAATCCCATAAACCAATTTCTTAAAAAGCTCTCTTTCTCTCTTTTGCCCTCTCTACATATTCTATAGGTTCTGTTTCTCTGTAGGACACTGACTAATACATTAATCATGCTCATTTAAAAAATAAATGTCATTCAAAATTTTGTAATTTTTTTTTTTTGCGGTACTGGGGATTGAACCCAGAGGGGTTCTACCTCCGAACTACACCCCCGGCCCTATTTTTTATACTTTATTATGAAACCGGGTCTCACGAAGTTGCGGAGGGCCTCACTAAGTAGAGAGAGAGACAGAGAGAGAGAGACAGGGAGAGAGAGAGATAGAGAGAGCTGAGGCTGGCCGCGAACCGGA
>PVJS01065001.1:0-10092 GCA_004027185.1 Glis glis | reverse complement strand
ACTGGGTATTGAACCCAGGGGCATTCTACCTCCGAGCTACACCCTCAGCCCTATTTTATTTTTATTTTGAAACAGGGTCTCGCTAGGTTGATGAGAGTCTCACTATTGCTCAGGTTGTCCTTGAACTCGCGATCTTCTGGTCTCAGCCTCCCAAGTACTGGGATTACAAGTGTGCACCACCACGCCCGGCTTTACTTTTTTATTTTCAAACAGGGTCTTATTAAGTTGCTGAGGCTGGCTTCAAACCTGTGATCCTCCTGTCTCAGCTTCCCAAGTACTATGATCACAGGTGTGCACCACCACGCCCAATACAAATTTCATTTTGAATTTGACATTCAGTACAATTTGCATGAACATCTTTTAAAAACTTACTAAATACCAGCCTTTGCTTTGAAGACAAAAACATAGTCTACACATTCAGGCGACTTACATTCTGGTGGGTCTAATCTCCTGACACCTTTCTAAAAGTAGGACCCTTCTAGCCTGATGCAGTGGCGCATGCCTGTAATTCCAGTACTTGGGAAGCTGGGGCAGGAGGATCATCAAGTTTGAGGCCAGTCTCATCAACTTAGTGAGACCCTATCTCAAAATAAAACACAAAATAGGACTGGGCATGTAGCTCAATGGTAGAACACCCCTGCGTTCAATGCCTAGAGTTGCAAAAAAAAAAAGAAAGAAAGAAAAGTAAAAGAAAAAAGAAGGACCCTTCTACCTTGTGCATTTGAATTACATCATCTTAAGCCAGGCATGGTGATGCACACCTCTGATTCCAGTACTTGGAAGGCTAAGACAGGAGGATCACAGGTTTGAGGCCAGCCTCAGCAATTAAGCGTGAGCCTCAGCAACTTAGTGAGACCCTCTTTAAAATTAAAATAAAATAAGGTTGGGGGTGTAGCTCAGAGGTATAATGCCTCTGGGTTCAATCCCCAGTACCAAAGGGGGAAAAAACAATAAAAAGAAAAAAACAAACTTTTCAGCTCTTCCTTGGTCTTTAAGAACATGAAATCAGGACTCCTGTGCTCTGCTGGGAACTCTTGTAATGGGGTGATTTGAGTTAGTATATTCTCATTTAAAAGTAGAGAACCAATTCTGTGAAATACTGAAATTGATTTTCAGACTAGCTCTTCTACTGAAGGTTCTCTTTTCTGATTTTATTAGCTTTTGAAATAAAAAATAAACATAAAAATAATAAATCCATGCCTCTTGAAACTTGGCTAGATGCAAATGATCATCCATGTAGTATCAACAAGGAAAAGTTAATTTTCTTTCAACAATTGGTTTCATCATTTTACTTTTTTCCTCATTAAAGTTCAAATTACTCTCAAGAGCAAAGAAAGATGACTATATTTCCCAGCAGACAATGATGAAAAAAGATGATTGAGAAAGAATGTTACACTATTCCATCAGGATGCAGTCTTCATTCAGGCAGTGTTAAACTCATTACATACATCTTTGGAAATATCAACTGAGCATCATCATAGCTCAGTTCTTATTACTGAACCTTACATGAAAAGACATGCAATCCAAGCAGAAAGAAGGAAACGGCTAGAAATTACAACTGAGTTTTCAGTTAATAATGTGATACTATCTACTTTAAAAGTTCCTAAAAACGTGTGGATGGGGATGTAGCTCCCCTGATAAAGGAGGCGTAAGATGCAAGAGACCCTGGATTCTATCCTCAGAACCATCAAAAATAAGTAAAGCTGGGCATGGTGGTGCATGCCTGAAATCCCAGTACTTGGGAGGCTGAGACAGGAGGATCACAGGTTCAAGACCAGCCTCAGCTACCTAGCAAGACTCTGTTACCAAACAAAAAATTAAAAGGGCTGGGGGTATAGCTCAGAGGTAGAGCACCCATGGGTTTAATCCCCAGTACCAAAAATAAATAAAGGTACTAAAAAAGTTAACCAAATATATCATTTGAAAGTATTATAGAAATATTCAAGGTAACAGGTTTCTTTCCTTTTTCCCTTCCTTCCTTCTTTCTTTCCTTCCTTCCCTGTCAGTGCTGGGGATGGAAACCAAGTCTTCGCCAATGCTAAGCAAGGGCTCTACCACTGAGCTGTATGCCCAGCCTACAAGTCAGTATTCAATTATAACATGGACAGACACCACTCAGATAAAGAACACATATTTATGTATGTTTCCACTTCATTTTGATGTATTTATTTAGGTTTTTAATTGTTGTTGATTGGTATTTGTTTTATTTGTAGGGCTGCTGTAATGAGCTTCTGAATTTCTTTAGAAATGTGTGGAATGTAATTTAGGGCATTGGAGCATATTAGTTTTTATAAAAAGTAGTTCTTGACAAATTAGTTTCATAGAGAAAGATTTCTTGAATTTACAGTTTACTACTGACAGACATATTTGATTTCTTGTTAGTAATAATTTTAGCCCTCAATGATTTGATAATTAACTCCCAACCTTTTGCATGGTGGTATTATTGATGAGTAAACCTGAAAAATGTCAGCAATGGAGTTTGCAAAATAGAACTCCGTGTGTGTGTGTGTGTGTGTGTGTGTGTGTGTGTGTGTGTGTTACTCAGGATTGAACCCAGGGGCACTCTACCTCGGAACTCCCCCAGACCTATTTTATTATCTTTTCTTTTGAAACAGGCTCTCACTAAGTTGCTGAAAGTCCCGCTAATTTGCTAAGGCTGGTCTCAAACCTGCCATCCTCCTGTCTCAGCCTCCCAAATATTGGGATTACAGGCATGTGCCACAATGCCCAACTTAGAACCCATTTTCTAAGAAAATAATTTGAAATTAGGACAAAAATTTTCAAAAGGAGAAACAATGTTATTATTAGTGCATTGGATAGGAAGTTTGTGATATCAGATTACAATTGCTTTCTTTTTGGTTTGCAGTTTCATTCTATATCATTGAAGTTCCTGAATAATGTTTGTAGTTTACAGGGCACTTAATAAAATGTATCTCTCTTTTATTTTTCATAAGCGCCTTAGAAGCTAGGTTACTGATTTTTGATTGGGGAAAATGAGTGTAACAATATTGATTACTTTGTAGGCTTTGTTTTGTCTTCTTTAAGTTATGCATTGGTATTTTCATGCGAACTTCTTATTGCCATACTGCTTTGTCAACCTTCACAGATTATTTAATAATATCTTGATAGAATATGAACTGCAAATAAATTGGATGATTTAACCTGGACAGTATGGGGCGGAAACAGGATGGGGTTGAAGGGCGCCTTTGCGCTCTGACTTTCTCTCTTCTCTGCAAAACCCAAATTAATCAGGATTAATAGGATAAGACTCAGTGTGAAATTACTTGGCTTGGAAATTATGAAAGTACAAGTTAATTACAACACTGAGCTACTTGCATGGGTTGGCAGTAATTAATTACATTTTCTTGGACTGGCTACATTTTAGGCGATTTACTGCTAAACAAAACAAAAAAAGTTTCTCTTGGTTTTTAGTCTTGTAGAGAGAAATAATCCATCAAAGAAATAATTGCTATATAAGGTATAAAGAAAACATACTTTAGATTTAAATTGTTAGGCCAGCACTTTTAGAGGTTTTATATATAGTGAAGGGAATATATATACCAACAGCAATTATAGTTAGTGGAGCAATTTGGGATCTTATATGCTTACCTAAGTAAATACAGCATTCAAAAGTTGATGTCCTAGCCAGGCATGGTGTCGCACGCCTGTAATCCCAGTACTTGGGAGGCTGAGACAGGAGGATCACAGGTTTGAGGCCAGCTGCAGCAACTTAGCCAAACCCTGTTTCAAAATTTAAAAAATAATAATAAAATAGGGCAGGGGGTTGTCACGTGGAGGTAGAATGCCTCTGGGTTCAATGTCAAGTACAAAAAAATTGATGTCACTAGTGAAAAATAAGTGTGTTTCCTTATTTATTTATTTATATTTTTTGGCACTAGGGATTGATCCCAGAGGCCTTCTACATCTGAGCTCCACCCCCAGCCCTATTTTATTTTTTATTTGGAAACAGGAGCTCATTAGGTTGCTGAGGCTGTCCTAGAACCTGCGATCCTCAGCCTCCAACTGCGATTACAGACGTGCGCCACCACGTCCGGCTGAGTTTCCCTTTTTAAAAGCAATAGATATATTTCTGAGAAGTTGTGTGTTTTGTCACTTTTGTCAGTTATATTTTAAATCTATAGGAAACTATTTAACGAACTTCCTAAGTCTCCTAGAGTCACACAGGACAGTTACTAGAACTATTGTACTGGTCCTCTTTCATTTCTTTTCCCTCACACTGTAATCAGATTAACAGCTTATTCTTGAAAAGCAGGTAATGTATCTCCTCTTGAGTGGTTGATTAACCTGGAGTATCGCCTACCTATGGGATTCTCAGGCTTTGCCGCTTGAGCCTGTGTTGGTAAGAGCTACATGCTTCTGATATAAAAGAATTACAGCTAAGGACTTGGAAGAATTTTTTTTCTCAGAATTGAGAGTCTTAAAATAGGTGGCAACATGCTATAGTAAATCAATAAAAAGTGAAAGCATACTATTTTTTTTTTTTTGCGGTACCGGGGATTGAACCCAGGGGCGTTCTACCTCCGCGCTACGCCCCCGGCCCTATTTTTTACACTTTATTTTGAAACCGGGTCTCACGAAGTTGCGGAGGGCCTCACTAAGGAGAGAGAGACAGAGAGAGAGAGAGAGACAGAAAGAGAGAGAGAGAGAGCGAGCTGAGGCTGGCCACGAACCCGGATCCTCCGGTCTCCGCCTCCCAAAGTACTGGGATTACAAGCGTGCGCCACCACGCCCGGCTTGTGCATCTCAGGTGGAAAGTGAGAACAAAACTAAGCATAACAAAAGTATTTAGAGAGTTTAAGGAGAATCTTGAAGAACAAATTAAGATCAGACAAGAGCAACACAGTTGAAAGCAAGTACACATACTCCGTAGTATAAGAATTTGAAAGGAAGGATTATAAAAATGCAAAGGTTGCAGTATTTTATGCAAATTCAGGGCAATCAATCAGATAAACCTTGAAGAAATCATTTTTATGAAAACGGACAGGATATGGACCATTTCTAAATGGCCTTTATCAATCACCAGTTAGGGCCATTTTTCAAAATAAACACAAAGAAGTTATTAAAACTATCGTAAATCTAGGAGGGATGATAGATATTTGTGAAAAAATGGCAAATGGGAAGAAAAGAAAATCAGATTTGTGAATATTATGTACCACAAAAGATAAAACTACCTCTTTTCTATAAACGTATAAATAGTATAAAGGATTTTCATACTTGTTAAAAAAAAGAATTCTAAGAAATTAAAAAATGTATGTTATTTATGTTTTAGATTAACTATATTTTATCTTTAAACCATTATGAAAGTAAACATTGGCAGATTAGTTAAATTTTTATATCGATTCAAAGAAGGTTTCTTTTCAGAAAACAGATGTCATTCAATTATTACCATGATTTAGTAAATCATTAGATTTGAGTATATTGAGGTATTCGCTATTCCAAAAATTTAGCATTAATAGGGATCAGACAAGAAGTACTGTAAAGGTCTAATTCATTGACAAACAGTGTTTGAAACTGTAAAGTAGAATTGTCTAGGATTTTAAAGTTATTTAAAGCATGTTTAGACTTTTGTGATATTCATAGAGACATGTTTGATTTAACCATATGTTTGAACATTTATTTTTAGTGCATGTCAGATATTTGGTAATGAAGGGTAAATTGTCTTTAATTTTAGGTTCTGATTTCTATCTTATGGAACTATAATTTATTAATTAATTAATTTATTTTTTGATACTGTGACTTGAACCCAGGGGCATTCTACCTTTGAGCTTCACCCCCCAGTCCTTTTAATTTTTTATTTTGAAACAGGGTCTCACTAAATTGCTGAGGCTGGTCTTGAACCTGTGATCTTCTTGTCTCAGCCTCTCAAGCCCTGGGATTACAGGTGTGCAACACCATGCCTGGCTGGAACTATAATAAATTCAAACTGACTTTATAATTTTTCCTAACTCTATATTACTTTTCATTAATTTATTTATCTTCCTGGGGTTTATTTTTGGAGGGGAGGGGAGTCTTGCTTTGTTGCCTGGAACTCCTGGGCTCAAGTAATCCTCCCACCTCAACCTCCCAAGTAGCTGGGACTACAGATGCACCTCACCAGAGCAAGCCAGGATAAGTTTTAAATTGCTTTCAGAAATACAACAATAATTGTCCTTTACACATTTGTCCTTTTATACAGAAGTACAAGTTTTCTAAGTATGCAAACTACTCAAAGAAGAGCATATATAACTTTAGAATCTCTTCCTTATATCAAAATCAGTGATTCAGCTGAAGGCACTCTAGATTTATCCATGTCACAAATGACAGGATTTTTGTCTTTTTAAAAACAGAATAGTATTCCATTATGTATATACCATATTTTAAAAATCCATCTATTGATGGAAATTTCCATTCTTTCCATACCTTGTTTAATGCAGTGAACATTGAAGATTAGGTGTCTCTTATATATACTAATTTCATTTCCTCTGGACATAACACCCAGAAGTAGAATTGCTGGATCATATGGTATTCAATTTTTAGTTTTTTTGAGGAACCTTCATACTGTTTTCCAAAATGGCGGTAGTAATATACATTCCCATGAACAGTGTAAGAGAGTTCCTGTTTTTCCACATCCTTTTCAACACTTCTCTTTCAACTTTTTGATAATAGCCATCCTTACTGGGGTGAAGTGGTATCTCATTCCCTGGTTATTAGTGATACTGAGCATCATTTCCTATACCTGTTGGCCATTCGTATGTTTGTGGGGTTTTTTTGACAAATGTCTATTCATTTTGCCTATTTCATTATGCTAAGTGAAATAAGCCAGGCACAGAGAGACAAATACCACGTGTTATCACTTATATGTGGGCTCTAGAAAAGTTGAGCACATGGAAGAAGAGGGTAGAAAAGCTGTTAGCAGAAGCGGGGGAGGGGGAAGGCTGGACAGAAGGGAGATGTTGTTCAATGGGTAGAAAGTTTCAATGAGACAGAAATAATAGTTTCTGGTGATATATTGTACAGCATAGTGACTAGAGTTAATATACATTTCAAAATAGTTAAAAGAATAGATTTTGTGTGTGTAATACTGGGGATTGAACTCAGAGATATTCTACCTCTGAGTTATACCCCCAGTCCTATTTTATTATTTTATTTTGAAATAGGGTCTCACTAAGTTGCTGAGGCTGGCCTCTAACCAGCGATCCTCCTGTCTCAGCCTTTTAAGTACTGGGTTAACAAGCGTACTCCACCACACCCTGCTAAGAATAAATTTTATTTTATTTTATTTTATTTTTTAAACATGCTTTTATTGGTGCATTGGAGTCTTACATTGCAATGAATATCTATTTGATGTTAACATATATGCACACAGCTCTTAGTGCCCCCCGCCTCCCCCTACCCGTATGGAGTACCAAGAATGATGTTGGTATATTTTCACATGTACATATTATTTATGATAGTAATTCCATTAATTCCCTTCTTTCTTGCCCTCCCCCTTCCCTTGTACCACTTCCCTTATTCCGCTGAGGGTTCTCCATTATCAACCAGAATTTTAAATGTTCTCACCACAGCTGGGCGTGGTGGTGCATGCTTGTGATCCCAGTACTTGGGAGGCTGAGAAAGGAGGATCAGAGGTTCCAGGTCTGCCTCTGCAACTTACTGAGGCCCTCTGCAACTTAGTGAGACCCTGTTTCAAAATAAAGAATAAAAAATAGGGCCGGGGGTGTAGCTCAGAGGTAGAATGCCCCTGGGTTCAATCCCCAGTACCGCAAAAGAAAAAAAAAATGTTCTCACCACAAAGAAATGATTCTCAAGTATTGGAAGTGGTGAATATGGTAACTAACCCGATTTAATCATTTCACAATGTATACAAATATCAAAACAGCACATTGTGCCCTATAAGTATAATCTATTATTTGTCAGCTAAAAATATAACTTAAGCCTATTGTGGTGGCGCACATCTGTACTCCCAGGACTTGAGAGGCTGACACAGGAGGACAGCCTAAGCAATTTAGCAAGACCCTCAGCAACCTAGAAAGACTCTTTTTCGAACCAAAAATAAAAGAAAGGGCTGGGGGTGAAGCTTAGAGGTAGAATGTCCCTGGGCTCAATCCCCAGTACCCCTCCCACACACACAATAAATAAATAAATAAATAAATAAATAAATAAATAAATAAATAAATTGGCTGTGGGGCATGGTAGCAAACACCTAGCAATTCCAGTACTTGGGAGGCTGAGATATCAGGATTGAAGTTACTAGGCCAGCCTCAGCAACTTGGTAAGACCCTGTTTTAAAATAAAAATTAAAAGGGCCGGGGATGTAGCTCAGTGGGCACCCCTGGGTTCCATCCCCAGTACCACACATACAAAATAATGGTAATAATAATAATAATTTGGCAACCTCCTATAATTCACATTTTCCAATGTGAAAACAACGTTTTTACGCTTAATTTTAAAATTGACCTATTTTTCTCAATTTCAAGTATCTGTAAGTAGTTTGCTTAGCACTATTCAATTTGCTAATGGTTTACTAAATGCCTCCTGTGTGCCAGGCAATGTGACAGGTGTTGGGGAACCCCAACAGAATAAATTATAGGTCCTATTAATTAATTGTCCCCAGTCTTGTTAGATATAAATTTCCATGGTGTCATAAGAAAAGACACATATTCAAAAATGGCTCAGCAAGGCAAATTTTCTTTTTGCAAAAAGGGATCCTGCCGCCAGTAAAGTTAGGTGGGCAAGAACATGGTGGAAAACTGCTGGGCATTTTATTTTCAGCGTGAGGCTCCTGTGCTGTGCTCCTATTGGTGGGAGCGTAGCTGCACAATCTTTATGCCATTGGCTGAAGGGGATGCCGTGGGAGGGGTTGGCACTCGCAATTCTCAGGAGATGGAAACTGACAGAAAAGAATATAAGTTCAGACTAGGTTACAAAATAGCCGCTTTACAATAGGGAGCTTAAGTCAAGCTATTCCTTTGATAGAAAAGATCTAATTATATTCTCACAGTCTTTTAAGGGTGACAGGTGTGCAAATAATTGAAACAAAATTTCATGAATGCAACAAGGGAAGTAAGTATGAGGTCCCCAAAGAATCAGGAGGAGGAAATAGTTGGCCCACTCAGGGCAGGCTTGGCAAAGGGCACGGAAGCTACCAGGGCTCTGTATAATGACTATGAGTTGGTCAAGTATAGAAAGAGGTCAAAGGCATTCGAGACAAAGGAGATATATATGTGCCAAGGCAGAGGTGTGTGGAAACAGGTGATCTGTGTTTTGTTATTGCTGTCCTTCCCCATCCTCGGTTTCCAGCTGAGGCCTCTAAAATAAAAGAGAGAAAAGTATGCAGATTTATTTAATATAAGGAACTAGGGACCCAAAGAAACAAGTAAACCTGTGTATTTTTTATGACTGAATAAAAAAAGTATGTTTTAACCATTATAACCTGGAGAAAACTCAGCAAGGCCTGATTGTGTGGGTTCCTGTTGGTGACCTTGTGTCTTCAGAGATAAGAATGTCCCTTTCCTTTGGGTAACAGTGTGGAGGATCCTCAGAAGAATGGGAATGAGCCTACCATATGACCCAGCAATACCACGTCTAGGCATCTACCCAGAAGAACTGGAACCAAACTACCAGACTAATGCATGCGTACCTATGTTTATAGCTGCACAATTCACAATTGCCAAACTTTGGAACCAGCCAAGGTGTCCATCGACAGACAAATAGATCACAAAACTATGGGATATGTACACAATGGAATTTTACGCAGCCATCAGGAAGAACAAAATTGTGTCATTTGCAGGGAAATGGAGGAAACTGGAGAACATTGTGCTAAGTGAGATTAGTCAGTCACAAAGAGTGAAAAGTCGGATGTTCCCCCTAATATGTGGCAGCTAGGGAGAATGGGACTTAGAAGGGACTCCAGACAAAGAAGGAGAAAACTTTAGATGAGCAAAGAAGGTGACCTAACTGAGGGAGTTGTGGGGGGCGGAGGGAAACACACTAAGGCACATGATGTATATATACAAACTTATCAGAGTCAATCACTATGCTGAGCACAGAAAGGAGGGAAGGGGGAGGGAATAGGGTGGGATTTGAGGGAGG